>JARQOC010000005.1:515173929-515186290 GCA_033576535.1 Allobates femoralis
AGCTCTGGTACATGGCTACATCTAAAAACTTTAATTGTGTCAGAACCGCTGCCCCCAGTAAACTAAGTGACACATTCTTGGATTCAGAGTCTCTCTGCCTACAATATGCTGCTCTCAGATAAGGTAGGAAAAACCTCATGTTCAGTGGCTAGAAGTGCTGGTGTGCAAAATAAAATCATTGAAGGGATTTCTCTAGAGACCCTTTCTTATAAAATTCATTGAGGTCTCAGAGGAAGGATCCCCAATAATCTACTTATATAATCCGCAGTTGGGATTTCGGGCGTTGTAGCCGAATCCCAACATGCTTTGCGCGGGACTGCGAGTGATGACGCGCAGCGTCATCACGAGCCGCAGACCCGCACTACTCTAAAAAAAAAAAAAAATCCTCACCTCTACCCGAGCCCGCGCTGTCTCCCGCCGTCTCCCGCCGTCTTCTGCCGTGTTCCGCTAGGCTCCCGGTGGCTGTGCAGGCTCCCGATGCCTGCAGTGATCTTCTATCTACTGAGAGTGAAGGACCTGTGGTGATGTCAGAGTCACGTGACACCAGCTTACTCCAGGCAAATCGCGGGTCACGTGACTCTGACATCACCACAGGTCCTTCACTCTCAGTAGATAGAAGATCACTGCAGGCACCGGGAGCCTGCACAGCCACCGGGAGCCTAGCGGAACACGGCAGAAGACGGCGGAACACGGCAGAAGACGGCGGGGGCTCGGGGTGAGGTGAGCATAATCTTTTTTTATTTTTTTTAACCCCTGCCTTGCACGAGCGCACCACAGACACCTGTATACTCCACCACCACACACGCCTGTACACTCTGCCACCACCACAGACGCCTGTATACTCCACCACCACACACGCCTGTACACTCTGCCGCCACCACCACACACGCCTGTACACTCTGCCGCCACCACCACACACGCCTGTACACTCTGCCGCCACCACCACACACGCCTGTACACTCTGCCGCCACCACCACACACGCCTGTACACTCTGCCGCCACCACCACACACGCCTGTACACTCTGCCGCCACCACCACACACGCCTGTACACTCTGCCGCCACCACCACACACGCCTGTACACTCTGCCGCCACCACCACACACGCCTGTACACTCTGCCACCACCACACACGCCTGTACACTCTGCCACCACCACACACGCCTGTACACTCTGCCACCACCACAGACGCCTGTATACTCTGCCGCCACCACCACACCTGCCTGTATACTCTGCCGCCACCAGCACAGACGCCTGTATACTCTGCCGCCACCAGCACAGACGCCTGTATACTCTGCCGCCACCAGCACAGACGCCTGTATACTCTGCCACCACCACACATGCCTGTATACTCTGCCGCCACCAGCACAGACGCCTGTATACTCTGCCACCACCACACATGCCTGTATACTCTGCCGCCACCAGCACAGACGCCTGTACACTCTGCCGCCACCACCACACACGCCGGTATACTCTCCCACCACCACACACGCCTGTACACTCTGCCACCACCACACACACCTGTACACTCTGCCACCACCACACACGCCTGTACACTCTGCCACCACCACACACGCCTGTATACTCTGCCGCCACCAGCACAGACGCCTGTATACTCTGCCGCCACCAGCACAGACGTCTGTATACTCTGCCACCACCACACATGCCTGTATACTCTGCCGCCACCAGCACAGACGCCTGTATACTCTGCCACCACCACACATGCCTGTATACTCTGCCGCCACCAGCACAGACGCCTGTACACTCTGCCGCCACCACCACACACGCCGGTATACTCTCCCACCACCACACACGCCTGTACACTCTGCCACCACCACACACACCTGTACACTCTGCCACCACCACACACGCCTGTACACTCTGCCACCACCACACACGCCTGTATACTCTGCCGCCACCAGCACAGACGCCTGTATACTCTGCCACCACCACACACGCCTGTATACTCTGCCACCACCACCACACACACCTGTATACTCTGCCACCACCACCACACACGCCTGTATACTCCACTACCCACAGACCCACCTGTATACTCTTCTACCCACAGAGCCGCCTGTATACTTTACTACCCACAGAGTCACCTGTATAATCTCCTACCCTCAGAGCCGTCTGTATACTCTGCTACCCACAGACCCGCCTGTATACTCTGCTACCCACAGAGCCCCCTGTATACTCTGCTACCCACTGGCCCGCCTGTATACACACAATTCATTTCACCCTGCTCCCGATGCAATTGCATCGGGCCTTTTTACTAGTCATACATAATCGGCAGTAGATTGGAATACCCTCTTAATGTCAAATATTTGTCCTCATAGAAAACATGAGTCATAGATTATCTATTTTCTCAATACTTCATGATTGTTGGGGTCAGGTTATATGGCAGTGCTGCAACAGTTCCATCAGCTATATAATTATTTCATGGATATGGATACAGATATAATTAGCATAATGTTATAGATAATTGAGAAATTTGGGTAGAATACTATGGGCAGGGGGTTATGGCCACTTTACACGTCCCAACATCGGTCTGATGTTGGATACAACGACGCGGGAACGCGCATTTTTTGGGCAGAATTCCAAGATCGCATAGGAGATGTTACACAGCGCGATATCGGCAGGCAACTCAACTGCGATGTGTATGCCCCCTTGTACAGCTGACCCTGGAACGACCATTTAACATGGGAGTGAATAGGGGAAGTTGTACTCCAAATCGTTGTTGGGCTTTCACACAGCACGATCCGGCCACATCGTCCATCCAATATCGGGCCGTTGGAGAGCCTGCTCATTTCTTCCCCGATATTGGTTTGGCATCATTCCTGCATCGTATTGGACATTTACACCATACAACGCACGAACGATATCGGGGCCAACGCACGAACCACGTGACTTTTCATCGGAGTTGGACGCCAATATCGGGACGTGTAAAGTGGCCATAAATGTTAATGCTCTACTGGCATTGATATATTGTCTTAGATTACAGTACAAGCACCTAGATATGGAGTATCAGCAAGACGGCACCATTGAGAAGATACTAGTTGAGGTCAAAAAGTGAAGGATGCTAACTGTAAGCCCTAATTAGAAATAAAGTATATCAGGGGGAGCATTGTTCCCCATAGTTATACACTCAAGTAACATATTATATTGCATACTGGACTGGTGTTTGAAGGTGTGGAGGGGGCATCATGACTGAAGCATACATCTGAGCTTACTCTATGGAGACTGCAGGTCTTTAGCATTGTTTTCTCTTAAGAAATCTAGTAGCCATTTTTTAAAAACATGAAAACACATTTCTTTCTAGGTCTTATTTTCTTCATAGCAGTGTATGAAGTGTAACCTCATGTGACTGTTAAAAGTCAAAAGTGTTGGTACAAGTTTTGTGAAATGCATAGCAAAGTTCGATACTGGAGGCAAATTAAGTTCCTTGGCTTGTACATCACAAATAGTAGGTAGGTAGTGAGTTACTGTAATGGTTTCCATTCTGGCCCGAAGCTTTTTACATTTTTTATGATGCAGGAACATACTTTTATCTTATATTCTCCCTAAAAAAAAAAAGTTATAAATAAAAAGTACATCTCTCCTTAGAGGTTCCAGTAGATGGAACTTAATAGTTGGTGAAAAATATGAAAATACTTTATTACTCTATGGAGAGAGACCGTATGTCAAAAATCTTAACTTTTATTGTTTTTGAAGACCGTTGTTACCCAGTTCAATACACTGGTTATCAAAATGATTGAACTGTATGTTTAATTTAGTTATATAGTAATTGTTTATGAGTACTCTATTGCAGTTGGAAAAAGGCAGTTGAACCTGCTAGAGCAGAGGTTCTCAACTCCAGTCCTCAAGGCCCAGCAACAGTCCAGATTTTTAGGATTTCCTTATCATTTGACAGTTGGTAATTCAATCTCCTTCACAGGTGACGATTCCAACTGTCAAATGGTAAGGGAACCCTGAAAACATGCACTGCTGGTGGGCCTTGAGGACTGGAGTTGAGGACAGTCAAATGCAAGCATCTTGGGCGTATCTTGTGGTTACTGGGACTATGTAACATCATGATGTTGTGGTATAATGGAAATTATGATGGCACTTGAGGCCAATGTGGCACCCCTCTGGCGGGACGTCACAGGGAGGTACTACACCCCAAACAGGAGGTGTAATGCCCCCATAATTACAGGTAGAGGAGGGAGCTGCAGAGTCTGTATACAAACCTACAACAAGCCCAGCTATAGACACCTTAGCACCAAGGACTGTATATTAAGTAGGTCCCAGGGGGGTGGAGCTTAGCTGAGCAGGAAACATGACGTTAGTGACAGTTGACAGAAGTCAGTCAGACGGTGTGAGGAGAGCAGAGAGCCTGCAGCTCTGAGAGGAGGGTACCTCAATTTTAAGGAGGTAACCCAGACACAGAAGGGACAGCCCAGGCTTGGTGACAGCCGTCTGGAGTGTCCAGGTCACAACCGGTATACCGGAACTGAGGTAGTTTGCAAGGTTTATCCCAAACTGCTGACCGGCAGGCTGTGGGCCTGACAATAAGGAACCACAGCACCCATCACAAAGTCCAACATCTGTCCCATAGCTGGGTTCAAGACGCTGAGAAGTACAGAGACTTTAAGCAACAGACCCCGAGGACAAGAGATCAGACTTAAGAGTGGGAGTGAAGGGAGCCATAGAGCCCTAAGGAGCAGGACCAGGAACGTGACAAGAAAGGTACCTCTGTCAGACTCTGTAGTGAACCCCCAAAACCTGTGGCAACAAATCTCCAGTAAACTAAACTGTATCGTGTACCCATATTAAACCAGCTGGCACCAGTAAAAGATCTGTTTGAGCTAATCTGGACTCTAACTCTATTTAATCCGTCATCTGGGAAATCTCTACAGCACCTGAGAAATAAGGACTACTACTCCCCTCATCCACCCTGCTGCCCTGAGCTAAAGCTTCATTTGTGGGGAGCTGTACTACTTAAAGATGCATCACCATCATCTCAGCGGCCGGCTGCAGCGCTGGTAACCACATTACAGGTACTACAGGTGGCGTCACGTATAATAATCCCCCATCCCAAATAGTTTTCCCCTCAGCCATTGAGTGTCTAGGGCACGGGACCGGGACCCGACCAGCTGTGATCCCCACTGAAGCAGCAACCTGTTCCCCTACCCTGTCAACCCAACTCATAAATATCACAAGAGTTGTCCAGGTTACCAGCATGTGAATGCCGTCCAAGGAAGTTCTCACTACCCTTGTCCAACTGCCCTAGAGTTCCTTGATCCTGCAAAACATTTTGGTTAACTTCAATTCTAAGCATTAGAAATAAAATCTAAAGTCATCTCAAAGTGACTCATCCGTTTAAATAGTTTGAAACAAAAGAAATCTCCTGGTACAATTCTCACTAGTCCAACTTCTACATGACTTTTTCCAATATTCGAAAAACTATGCACTCTAATGGTGATTCATAGACCAACCACAGGTCTCCTGATCCAAACTTCACAGCTTCATACTGTATATGTCTATGAGGCTGTCAAGTTCATATCAGAAGACTTGCAGCCGCTTCATCAATCAAGCTCTTGTATTCTGGTGCCCGGCACCTTGGGCATTTCCAACACTGACTAGGCACCAATGCTATGAGGATCTATAACACTTCGTGATGCCACATGATTACCTAAAGGTACCATCACACGCAGCAGTATTGCAAGGCAATTTCACTGGCAATTTGCTGGTTGCAGTGAAATTATGGACACATTGTTCACATTTGTACACGGCAACAAAATAGAACAATGTGTCCATGATTTCACTACAACCAGCAAATTGTCAGTGAAATTGCCTTTCAATATTGCTGCTTGTGACGGTACCTTAACATCAAGGCTTTGTCAGAGCAGGAGACATCAAAGATGCCAGAAACTGGAAGATGCCAAAGATGGCCCAAAGGAGACCACATCTGTAATCAAACCAAAGAAGACAAGTGAGGGCTAGGTTACTATTATTTTTTTCATATTGTGGTGATGTGACCCATGGCCGGGTGCATCACACGGGTTAACAGCATAGGATCCTGTTCAGATCAGCCTATGTTATTGTGTGTGTGTGGTGTTAAACATGGGATCCGGTATACAATGGGTTAATTCATGAGCATAATGAGCGGCTGTGTCTGAACCTGTGTATGAGTGCTTTGCTGGGCTAAATCTGAATGGTGCACAGGGGGTTAATCACATCTCAGGTCTGTGTGTGAGTGAGATGTGCTGATTGACTCACTGTGTTGCAGCTGTGGGTGAGGCAGCCTGGATAAGAACCTGCCAGGTGTCTGAGTGAGGGAGGGGACGATGGGAGTCAGAGCAGTCCAGACCACTGCCATGTGAGGACATGCTGGAAGTGATCCGTCCCCAGTGGGGAAAGTGAAGGGAGCCTGCCAGCTCCATGCCGGTGCACCTGATGTGTGCATTCCAGCCAGTGATGAGGACCGAAGACGGCTCAAGGGCCAAGCGGTCATATGGATTGCGAGAGAGACCGAGGATGGCTCAAGGGCCAGGCGGTCATAGATATAGCTGACTTTGGGACTGACTGTGCTAGTCGTGATATGGTCCCGTTGACTATGTGTGAAGGTGTATGTGTAATCACAAGGACGTATGTCTAATTACCCTGTGTGATATGTGACTGGGTGACTCATAGTGGTGTATGGAAAAGTACCATATGATGTATCCAGGTGTGAAGGTCAGGCGGCCGTAACCGCCTTTGGGTCCGACTGGGTAGTCGTGAGAAGGACCCGTTGAAAGTAAAACATATATGATGGCATGGTGCCGTGTATGATGCAGTGTGGGTTGAGACTCCCTAGGAGTAGATTGAGGATCCCTACAGCAGGATGGGGAAAGATCCCTGTCAGGGTGATAGACGGTGATAGCCGTCTTTAGAACCAGACTGAGGTCTGCAAGGGTCGGTGGGTGACGCCTTCAAGTTCTGTGGAATACGTGATTCTAGAGTAACTGTAAACATGGTGTAATGTCATACGTGAAGGTCATATAATGCAATGTAACGATGTGCATATTATATGTGAAAACGTAAATACGGTGTTATGTTTTATGTGATGAAAGCGGTTTATGACGGAAAAAAAAATAAATCCGCTGGTTATGTTCCGTTACAATGTAGTCGCTGATATCATTTCCCCATGCCAAGCGGGTTCCCCCGGGTCGCTACCTCACAATATTTAACCCTTTTGTAGTACTTTTGAATTAGACTAGGGTCACATTTCCCATCGGGATTGCAGATCCTGATCCAGTTTTGAGCTGTAAAAATGCTCAAAACCGGATCAGGATCCGCAGCCCATAGGCGCCCATTTTAAAACCGAATTGCACTTAATGCAATCCGGTTACCACTTTCCGGTTTCGCTGCCTGCGTGAAAAATCATGCAGGTAACGTTTTTCAGAGCGGTTTCAAAACCGCAGCGGGGCGCACCTATGAGAGCCCATTAGGATACCGCAAAGCACATGTGAATGCCTGCTTTGTTCATCCCTGTGGCTGCGGGGATGAACAAAAGGTTAATGTTAATTTTATACGTGGGCAACAAGTCTCTAGGGAGTGTCCACCCTCCCTAGAGGCATGTTGTCCAAAAACTGTGGCATGTCAATGGTTAATGTCTATTATTACATTATCGCCGCCATTGTCAGCTTTATAAACTTCTCAATGAAAGCCAGCGGCTCCTCGTTGTCAGGAGGATTATCAGTACGTAATGTGCGTAAGCACATTGCAGGGCAGCATCCTCAATAAGGAGTTGACCCTGCTGCTTACGCAAATTGCATACTGTAGCCGCCACCATCTATAGTGCTGAAGCCTTAAACATCAATTCTATGGCCAGCGCACCGGAGTTTCAATGTGCGCTGGCCATAGAAGTCATGTTTAAGGCTTCAGCACCACGGATAGTGGCGAGTACAGTACGCAATTTGCATAAGCAGCAGGGTCAGCTCCTTATTGAGGATGCTGCCCTGCAATGTGCTTACACACATTACGTACTGATACTCCTGCTTACAGCGAGGAGCCGCCAGTTTTCATTGAGAAGTTTATAAAGCCGACAATAGCGGCGATAATGTAATAATAGACATTAACCATTGACATGCCACAGTTTTTGGGCAACATGTCTCTAGGGAGGGTGGACACTCCCTGAAGACTTGTTGCCCACATATAATATTAACATTAACCCTTTGTTCATCCCCGCAGCCGCAGGGATGAACAAAGCATCCGGCAACCAGACTGCACATTATGAGCAATCCGGTTACCGGATGCGGGTTTAGGAACACATTTTGAATACAAAATGTGTTTGAAGGCACATGAGATTACCACATCTGGATCTGGATGCAGTAATCGCAATGTGCCTTCCAAGTGTGACCCTAGCCTTGTTCTGGATTCACGTTAATTGAGCAGCAAAAACCACAAATGATTTGTTCAGTTGTAATGTGTATGTATTTTAATGCTGAGAATTCTGTACTGCCCCATTGGTAACAACTCGATGCCTAAACAGAAAAGGCTTCAAAGCCTAATACGAAATGTTGGTTATTTATTTTATGAAACAAACACAGTATAGTAAAAAATCTTATAAAATATTGCACATTGATAGTAAATTAAAGATTGCCTGTTGTACGAAGGGCTATTTTACAATATTCTATTTAGATTTTTGGAAGTACTGTCATAGAAGAGGTTTCCATGAGTAGTCATGGAAGTAGCATAATTTGGGTGATTGGGAGAAAGGTCACCTGGTTCTCTTACTAGAGAACTCAGTGTTTCTATGCACGATCCACTAAACTCACTGACATCATTGAGATCAGGTAAACGAAAAAACTTTCCTTGTGGTGGAATTAAAGGGAATCTGTCAGCAGGTTTTTGTTACGTAATCTGAGAGCAGTGTGATGTAGTGGCAAGAGCCTATTTCCTGCTAAGTGGTTATTATACTATGTGCTGCTGTTTCAATGAATCAGTGTTTTATCAGCATGAGATTATTTCTACAAGACCAAGGCCCCCATTACACGTAGCGGTGTTCCAGTGATCTCCCCAATGATCCCACCTGGCCGAGATTCGCTGGAACATCGCTATGGGATTGCTGTTGAGATGTCAGACACGCAGACTTAACAGCAATCACCCAACGATGTGCTGACAACCCGACAGTCATTGAGATCGTTCAGAGTCTCGGGCGCCGACTGGGGATCGCTAGTGGTTGTCCCTGTCACACACAGCGAATGCAGCCTGGCCAGCAGGAGGTCGCCGATCAAAAAATGGTTCAGGCCATTTGTTACCGATTCAGCGATTTCCCAGCGGGGGGCCGATCGCTGGTGCTTGTCACACACAGCGATATCGTTGGCGAGGTTGCTGCAACGTTGCAAAACCTGAAACGTGTAATGGGGCCTTAAGTGCCTTGTGCCTACTAGTCAACTGCTCTGTATAACCTCATCCACACATGATTAGCATTTCTGTAATATAAGAGTACAGAAATCTGCCATCTGTATATGGCGGGTCATACAGGCTACAGTATTCAGAAGCACTTTCAGATGTGGAGCAGAAACAACAGTGATTTTAAGCTAAATGGACATGTATGCGAACCATCAAATGACACATCGCTGGAATGAGGGCATCTATCCTTACAATCTTGTGCTGCTCACATTGCATTAACTGAAGCTGGTGATGGGATTCCAATTAAATATACATTTCCTCCATATAATAATTGATGATCTGGTATAATAGTAGCCAATATGATATAAGCGATATCTGTTTGAAAAGTCATTTTCCTCCTTAAAGAATGTATTGTTCAAAGTGATCCCCAAACTGACTGTTCAATGCTTCATACTTAGATCTTAAGAGACTAGACAAAGAAGTGTTCTTGTGTTTAACCAATGTAAATGTAATCCTGGGCACTGCCGTTACACCTCCGAAAGCACTTTTTTTTTTATTTTTGAAGTCCCTATTGGCCCCTGCAGACATAAGGACCCAGCTACAGATATACCATTGATTAACTAACTGTAGATGATACTAGCATATAACATAATGGTTGGATATTATCTAACCACCAATTTAAAAACACTTTTTACAATATATTTCAGTAGTTCAGTTCTTTACTGACCACAGATTAGACAGAAATCTATAACTGAAAAGACAGTAATTATAAAGTAAAAGCAAATTTTGTTTCATGAGTCTACTTTTAGATGAGGCAAGTAAGGAGAGAATGTGAACATAAAATTATAGCTTTTATTCGATATCAAATAAGGTGATGTTTCTTTTCTACTTTAAAATACTAAAGTATATACGTATATGTCACCATACATAAACAATTGTTAGACAAATTCATACAACAGGCTACTCATGTTTGTAGACTTACTATACTTACGGTAAAGTGATATTGCTTCAAGAAAAAAACTACTTGTCGAAAACTTGTTGGGGTAAGAGTATAAAGAAAAGGTTTCCTTTCGATTTCTCCCAAGAATAAATTTGCTGTCATGCACGAAGTGAGGTCAGAAGCGGGTAGATATAGCAGAAGGGGAAGGTAATCACAGGTACAGCTGAATAATATGAAGTGGGTAGATATAGCAGAAGGGGAGGTAATCACAGGTACAGATGAAGAGCTTTCATCCAGCAATAATAAAGTTGCTAACCCCTTCAGCATAGAAGAGCCAGTAAAACCATCAAGTGAGCTCTACAGAAAGCCTGTGATTAATAAAATGCTGAGACCTTTTCACTTCAGGTCTCCCAGAGTGACAACTGGACACAGAAAACTCATGACATTTTTGCATTCAGTAATTATCATACTCTTCCTCATGAAGCTGGTTATAAACATTAGTTAGGTAGCTGTCAGTCAACTTCTTATTGGTCCAACAGCTATCTCTTTCAAGCCCATACACATGGATGCTCAGAACAGTACAGCATGCATGTATTTTGCACAGAGAAGGGAATAAGACACTACTCTGGCTGTGACTTACCTCACTTGAAAACAAAATTAAAATATTATCTGTCAGAAGGTCCTCATACATATTAAATAATCATTTGGGCCTGACAAATCTATGGCTTCTGCTTACAATATTCTGATTAGTAAGGCCAGCTTAAAATACTCTACTCCTATTCCTGATGGATAGAAGAGTGTTAAAATACTTTCAGGCTTATACCCTTCAAATGTTACTACCTATCTAAAGGACAGTTAAAAAAAAAAAGTAAATCAATGAGGGTCTCACCGCTGAGAACCCTACTGTTTCCAAGAATGAGACCCCAAAATTACTCAATTATATCTATGAAACTTAAAAGAGTAGAGCATTGTACTTGGCTTTCTCCAGTTGTCCTGCAATTCAGAGCCCTGTTCTCCTGGTCAGTGGGGGTCCACGCCAGCCTATCATCTGGACAGGTAATAACTCTTAATTTTGGACTAACCTCTTAAGCTGGCTGTACACATATTGATATGATCATCACAAATCTAGCGGAAGGTCTCTGTTATGCCACCCACGTCCCTGCAATCCTCGTGTCAGGGATGCCGCCATGAACACCACACTGTCTCTCTGCTCTCACTGGCTCTGTTTGTCACTACCGGCAACCGTTTCTGCGCATGCACTTAGCCTTCTCAGGAGTGCTCTTAGGGCGTGGTTGTATTGCACTGTCCTGTCTTAAAAGATCGTGTGTTCTGCCCTGGAAGTTTTGTCAGCCTTTTGGCTATGAGAAAAAGGGGTTTATTTAAAGGCAGCCTCTTCTTTTTGAAAGGGTTCAGGGAATAAGTGTATTAGTTGTTGTCACTGTCTTTTAGCTAGTTGTAAGGGCCACTCCTTGCACTGTGCCCCTTTTTGCTTTGTGTTAACCTGTGTTGTATCCCATCAATGCTAAAACACAAAACCCCGCGCTAGCTTTTGCTGGGCCTTTTTCCCATTAAAAAGTCTGTCTCCGCAAACCACTTTCCATTTGCTGTGGGCCCACCCCTTTCTTGCCCATCACCATCAGCCGCTACCAAAATTTTCTAGGGTTTCCTGGTATTTTCCCGTCCCCCAGCCACCAACCCTTTTGCTGTGTTTACCTGTTTCATCCGCTAACCCTGCACCTGTGGTTTTTTGTACTTGTCCTGTTGGCAATGGGATCGCCTGGGGTTTTCCCCCCCTCTTGGTCAAAAATTTAAAAGTGAAAAGCCAATTTTTAGGGTTTCCCTTTTGGGTTTTGTGAAGTCTCAGTGGCTGTTTAAAAGTGCTCCTTCAAGGTCTCGTTTACGGTGTTTAGGTTTCCCGTAGATTCCCCCTTTTCCTTGGGTTCACCTCATCCTGGCCCAGAAGGGCCCCCATAACAAATTTGAAGGGGGTTGGATGAACCCACCGATATTGGTTAGCTCGATTTAAGGTCTACTTGGGATGAGG
>JARQOC010000005.1:515186390-515379992 GCA_033576535.1 Allobates femoralis
GTCACAGGGACATCCAGCGATGTCCCCGCTGCGATCGCCGGTGAGAGCTCCTTCGGATGCCTCATATGACTTCCTGGTTCCGTCTCTGTGAGCCGCAGCGGCTCATTGGAGGCGGAACTGGGTGGGAAAAAAAAAAAAGTATAACATTTCGGCCAATAAAAGAAATTTGTTATGAAAAAAAATGGTACCGCATTTAGGCTGCTTTCACATCAGCGGTTTTTGTAAATCGCGGCAGATGCGGTGAAAAAAACGAATCTGCCGCGATTACCGCATTACCGCGACACCTGCGGCACAGTTGCCGCAAGCCCCATGGAATGTCTATGGGGTATCGGCACTTGCAGCAGGTGCGGCTGCAAAAAAAACGCAGCTGACCGCGTTTTTTTTTCGCGGCCGCACCTGCCACAAGTGCTGAAACCGCACTTGCCGCACCTGCCCCACCCTTACCGCAAGCCCCATAGACATTGCATGGGGCTTGCCACAACTGTGTCGCGGTTATGCGGTAAGCGCGGCAGATTGGTTATTTTCACCGCATCTGCCGCGATTTACAGAAAAACGCTAGTGTGAAAGTACCCTTAGTACAAAAATCCTGACATAATCATACCGCCAGGTATAAGATTATTGATTATTGAATAAAATTTTATTATTTATTTAATTATAATTCATGATTTTATGTTTCGAACTTTATCACATCTGAGAGGTCTACTAGAGTCTTCTTTGATCAGGTAATTACTAAGAATTGCAGGCCTACTGTACATAACACAAAATTTCCCCAAAAAAAAATGTAACGCTTTTAGCATAAAATTCCAGAATTATTCGTAACGCCAGGGAGGTTAATTAAGAGTAGTGGAGAATATATAGATATCCAGGGGGTGCAATGATCTAGGTATTTTGAAAAAGAATTGCTATAATGTGCTCATATACACTATGTTGGGTAATTCGGTCTATAAGAACATCTATAGTGGGTGGATCAGGTTCGGCCCATCTCGAAGCAATGATGAGTCTAGCAGTCACTAAAATATGTGAAATAATAAATCATAAATGCTTTGGGAAGTCCTCTATTCCAATTGATAGAAGGGCTAATTGTGGAGTAATAACTATAGTGATTCCTGTGACATCTGATAGTAACATTTTAGTATCTATCCAAAATGTAAGCAGTTTAGAACATCCCCAGAACAGGTGGGCTAGTGTGCCTGGAAGATTGCAGTGCCTCCAGCAATAAGGAGAATTGGTGGGGTTTATGCGATGTAGCTTTATCGGAGTCCAATACCACCGTGAAAGAAGTTTAAATTACGACTCATGCATTGTCGCCGAAGCTGTATGAGAATATGTTATGTTTAAAGTCTTTCTCATTCTTTCTAGATCTATTTTAATGTTAAGTTCTTTCTCCCAATATTCAAAAAAGGGGTGCTTCGGCAGATTCACTTCCTCATTGAAAACCTTATACATTAATCTTCCAGATAGATATTTTCCCTGGATTATTTAGTAATTGTACTACTATTTGGCGAATATAGATTTTAGTCGGGCAAAAAATATTTTTCTGATTTACAATAACAATTATAGTTTTATTACTTAAAACTATAGAGCTTTTAATGAAACTCTATGGTTGGGGCAGGAGGTTCGCTTGTACCTAGATGTGACTGCGCCGCTTCCAGTTCTGAGTCACGTTGAAAAGGAGAATGGCTCAACCAGGTGAGTTCAAGATGGAGGGGGATGGAACAGAACAGATGGATATCGATGAGACTCGTGTAGCAGCGGCTTACTTCAGTATTATTCAATAACAATTATAGTACAGGTTTCTACGCTCAAGATACAATTTAAATTATCTGTTCATTTACCCAAATAGTTTTACTCTGTAGGACTGCTATGTCTTGCAATTCCTGAGAATAATGTTGATTAGAGTAGATACCAGCAGGGTTATACTGGTGAACTGAACCTAAACAGAAAAATAGGCATCACATTTACTGGTAGCCTTTTTTTACAATTTTTCTCATGTAAATGGTTCCTAAAATGCAGTTTAATTATGAATTTAGGAATGGTCTGCACTAAACACATGCAATAACACATCGGGGAAAAGGGTTTTACCCAATCAAGTACCCATTATAGATTTATACTTATCTTTACTCATGGCTCAACATATCCCAAGATGAATAGATCAAATTAACCAGCTTTTAAAAAAACCTAATATTGTGATACTCTGTCAAGAGACGTCTATGCTATATGCATTCACATGTGACACATCCAGTGGTTGTGAAAGGAATTGCAGTCTGTTTTGCTAGCATTAGTGATAAGTGAGTAATAAGATCCTCTGGTCCAGATAGCTCTAAAGACCCTGTTACACGGCACGATATCCTTAACGATATCGCTCAAACGTCACGGGTTTGGAGTCATTCAAACGACATCGTTAGGACGTCGTTGCGTGTAATATCAAGATTTGATTATGATAAATCGTTGGATTGTTGATCGCAGATTTGAGAACATGCTCATAAATCAGACGATACACGATCAGCCAACCTGCTGCATCGTTGTGTGTGACACCGCGATAACGATGTTGTTCACGACTTCGCCCATTCACAGCAATGAGCAGGCATCGGTCACTGGGTTGTGCGAATGATACCTGCTCACAACATCGTTGGTGAGTCGTCCACGATATCTAGACGTGTTGATATATCACCAACGATGTCAAAAAGATGTCGGAAACGACCCCGAGATCGTTGCCGACATCATTTCAACATCATGCTGTGTAACAGGGCCTTAACCAAATACTTTGAACAAGTATCGAATCCAATGAAAGTCAATGGGGAACTCACTTGAATCCCAATACTGAAACAGTTCAATGTATTTGGTTATAGCTATCCGATCCCGAATATCGTACACTCTCTCATCACTAGCTAGCATGATTTACTATTGTAAAGAATACCTTTTATGATAAATTAAAGTGATTACCAAATTTAAGAACAGATAAAGGCGGACACTCCTATATGTTGATATAACCTTTATAAGAATTATTAATTGTTATTTTCATGAAACAGAGGATCGTTCTTTTAGTGGTCAAGAGCATAGATGAATACGCTAGTCTACATTTAAAGAAGATAAAAGGCTTCTGCTGACCTTAGTATTTTTGCTGATTTTATCCAAACGAAATGTACTGATTACAGATATAAAGTAAAAAATATGCAAATGTCAAATTTTTTCACAAACGCGTAATGGTTGATGAAAGGTGTTAAAGTCGAATATCTGGGATAATAAAAAACTCTAAAGAAATAGCAAGTAATATATATGATTCATGTAATAAATTAGTTTATCATCTAACCAAGAGAGCAACTGTTGGGTTTCATTATACAGCCATAAATTCCGTCAGCAATTTTTAACTGGTTATGAAACATCTTCCTATTAGTTATATGGATTGCATATTGAGCATTTTTAAAATAATATATGTTTTGTTATTACTGTAAGAGTTCCTTCGTAACCAGCGTTTTGTGTGAAAAACAGGATGTGACCGGAGGAAACTGATATGATATTTGGATTCAGCATCCCTACATTCATAAGGATCATTATCTTGTAGTCAGTAAAATTGATGTAGAGCAGTGATGTAGTTGAATGCTAGATTTGTCCTACACTGATTTGATCTAGGCCTCATTCACACAGAGTGTTTGTGCACTGCTTTTGTTGATCCGTTTTTAGTGCAGTTTCTGTACCAAGAACGATCCTCTCTTTGCAAAATGCATCACCAATGCGTCATCCCTTTGGGTACCATTTACACACGGCTACATTGTAGCTTGTCACAGTAACTTACTGGTTGCAGTTGAATCATGGATACATGATTCATTTGTACACAGCAACAAGATTAGAACCATGTATCCATGATTTCACTTCAACCAGTAAGTTACCTGGTGACAAGCTACAAATGTAGCCGTGTGTAAAGGTACCCTTTGTGTTGCTTTTTTGCTCCATTTTTGGGGGACACAGACAGACACACAGAAAGAGACTGGAAGGAACATATAACCGGAGCACGCTGTGAGATTGCCTGTAGGGTAAGTAATGGAGCATTGGTGGTGTGGAAAACTCAGCAGAAAAATGGAGCATTAATTGACGCTCATTATTTTCTGGATGGGTTTTGTGCACCATTAATGCAGCGGTAAAAAACTGATGTCTGCACAGTAAATTGAAAATCACATTCACTTTGCTGGTAGACGCAGCATCAAAAACATATCAAAAACATTCAGTGTCAATATGGCCTAAATCTCAGATGTTTAGCTGGTGCATGCATGTATATATATGAGTGTACATACAGTATATAGATAGCTATGGATATAGATTTAGGTGTATATATGTATATGAGTGTACATACAGTATATAGATAGCTATGGATATAGATTTAGGTGTATATATGTATGTGAGAGTAAATACAGTATATAGATAGCTATGGATATAGATTTAGGTGTATATATGTATATGAGTGTACATACAGTATATACATAGCTATGGATATAGATTTAGGTGTATATATGTATATGAGTGTACATACAGTATATAGATAGCTATGGATATTGATTTAGATGTATATATGTATATGAGTGTACATACAGTATATAGATAGCTATGGATATAGATTTAGTGTATATATGTATGTGAGTGTAAATACAGCATATAGATAGCTATGGATATAGATTTAGATGTATATATGTATATGAGTGTAAATACAGTATATAGATAGCTATGGATATAGATTTAGGTGTATATATGTATATGAGTGTACATACAGTATATAGATAGCTATGGATATTGATTTAGGTGTATATATGTATATGAGTGTACATACGTATATAGATAGCTATGGATATAGATTTAGGTGTATATATGTATGTGAGTGTAATACAGTATATAGATAGCTATGGATATAGATTTAGATGTATATATGTATATGAGTGTAATACAGTATATAGATAGCTATGGATATAGATTTAGATGTATATATGTATATGAGTGTAAATACAGTATATAGATAGCTATGGATATAGATTTAGATGTATATATGTATATGAGTGTAAATACAGTATATAGATAGCTATGGATATAGATTTAGATGTATATATGTATATGAGTGTAATACAGTATATAGATAGCTATGGATATAGATTTAGATGTATATATGTATATGAGTGTAAATACAGCATATAGATAGCTATGGATATAGATTTAGATGTATATATGTATATAGTGTAAATACAGTATTTAGATAGCTATGGATATAGATTTAGGTGTATATATGTATATGAGTGTAAATACAGTATATAGATAGCTATGGATATAGATTTAGGTGTATATATGTATATGAGTGCACATACAGTATATAGATAGCTATGGATATAGATTTAGATATATAATATATATATAATATACAGTCATGGTCTAAAGTTTTGGCAACAATGTTGTCCAAGCCATTTCTGGGGGCATTACGTGATACTATGTCCAATTAGCACTTTTCTCTCTGCTTTTTATGTATTGCTCCAATACACACCAAGGCAATAAAATGACTGTATATATACAGTATACATAAATATTCACATATATATATAGTCATTTTATTTATACAATATATGTATCTATACAGTACATATACATATAGCCATTTCATTTATATATCAAAATAAATAATAAAAAAAAAAAATATATATATATAAATATATAAATATATATATATATATATACACACATATAGTATACAGTATATATCAAGTACTCATTCTGTTTTTATCTTTTTGTTCTGTTACATGCAGATCATTTGGCCTTGAAGGAGTTTTATGTTCACAAACATGTTTTTAATGTTTTTATGGCATTTGCTTGATGTTAGCTTGTGTTGAGAAAATCCTCCCTTTGGGCCAAAGAGCAGAGCTTTCATAAACTCTGATCTGAAGACATGAATCATTGTATATTCTAGAATTCAGAACCTAATGACTATCTCAAGTGTAATCATTTAAACTAACAAGCACTTGCTTAACATTTTAACTGACATGATGAAAAGAAGCCTACATCTTCAATAGACCGCTACAAGCATGTTCACCCATTTGTGAAGCCATGGAGCAAGAAGTGTTTGGGGTGTAATGAGACACTGAGTAAAGGTGACTACATGGACTTACCTCATTTTAATTCAAAACCAGTGAGAATTAACAGTATGTTCTTTTTGTAGGTTTACATTGTAAAAAAAATCATTTTTAATAATGGGACAAGATCAATGCTCAAGCATGCACAACATGTCAGATAATGGTTCAAACTAACATGAGCTGTCTTGGGATACTTGTTACATCTGTCCTTTAGGCTTACAACAAGTACTGTAGATATTCTATTATACAGAATGCAGATGCTGTTGGAATGTCCAGAGTATTTTATAGGCTTCTACGAGGATATAACATTTCTGGCCAACCTAATGGGTTGCACCAATACTTTTATATTGATAACCCATCCTATGAATAGGTCATCAATATCAGATCAGTGCTGGTCCCACACTCGGCACCTCCATTGATCAGCTGTTCTCAATGGTGACAGCGGTTGGACATTAGCAGTTATGGAGCATAGCTCCATCAGTTGTGTAGTAAGTGCTGCCAGGTGTCACGTGTAGACTGGTCTGCTGTAGTTCAAATAGAGTTAATTTCCTTTTGTACCTTAAGGGTTAACATCAGTAGCTGGGCTCTGCAGTGTTAGCTGTTGTTGCTGTGTGTATCAGGTGATGTGGTTTGACCACTCCCTCAGCCTTTTAAATAGTCCCGTGACACATCATCTGATATATCTGAAAGAGTTCATTCTCTGCAAGACCATGAGCTGTGTGGATGCTTTTTGCAGTTCATGTACCATTCTTTGAGATTGTAATTGAGTGTGGAGTTGCTGACTTTGTCCTGGTCCCTGGGTGGTGGTTAGCGGGTGCTAGGGCTGGTTAGGAACAGGGTAAAGGTGGCAGCCCAGACATCCTCACCTTTAGAGGTATTTCTGGGAACAGGGTCAGCGGGACCCCCAGTCTAAAAGTCAGACTAGTTCCCCTGATTGCCTTTTGCCCATCACTGCCATCCTGCTTCTTATCCCCTTAGTCAATTATAACCACCCGTGCCCTCGGGTATGTAAATCCACTCCAATTAATTTGAGTAAGGGGGAATCTATAGTACTTAGCACTGACCAGTGCACAGCTGATGAAGTTGTGCTATTCCCCTCCACAACTGCTAACATGCAGTGCCACTAACGCGGAGAACAACTGATTGGTGGGGATACCAGGTGTAAGACCCCTACCAATCTCATATCGATGACCGATCCTTTGGATAGGTGATAAATATAAAAGTAGTAAAGCAACCCTGTACACCTCACTGAGGCTGGTCTGATCTTTTGGGCGTACTCCTCACAGCCTCTATCCCTCCTCTCTGCTCATAAAAGCCATTTTCCGGCTCGGATTGACGTGGATGACATAATCCACATAGCTGAATGAAGTCTCGCACTTGTGTAGTCGCATTGCCAGTAGCACAGGAGCACTTTGCTCTTCTATACTGCAGGCATTGAGGTCCTTTGCTCTGCCCTCAGTAGACCAGAATGGTCTGTGTGGCCGATGATGCTAGTACATAGGCACAAGATTTTGTTCAGCTATGTCCATGATGCAGGAGACATCATCCACATCAATCAGAGCTGGAGTTTGGTTTTTATGAGCAGAGAGGAGGGACAGGTGCCATGAGGAGTACGCCCAACAGACCGGACCAGCCTTGATTAAATACAATTTGTGACCAAATTAAATGGTATTTTTGGGGTGTACAGGGGTTGTCAGGGGATAATGTAATCTTTTGTGAAATGCCTAACAAAAGCAAAAAAAAAGGGTTATGGGATTTGTTGAGATACTAAAAATCTGGAGACAGGGTTCCTTTAAACAATCTAATTTAGGATAAAAGTAACAATTTTTGCAATACTGTTTTATTCAACATTCTAGACCATTCTTTAATCTTTACCATATGAATCACAGTAAATCGCAAAAGACCAAATCTGGAGTTGACTTTGAAGCAATCATTCTCAACTGGTTGTTTTTTCTTGTAGGTTAATACATAAGATACTTGGTTGGCCCAAGGATTGCATTGACCCAGTTCACTTATTCTGACCATTCAATGCACTGCAAGTTTTTAAGTGCCTTTATTATCAATTTCTTAGATAATTGTGTGGACTGTGGTACTGTCGTACTCACATTCAAAGTGTCCTCAGATAGTTCAACTCAGCCAGCACTGACATGAAATAAGAGTCCAGAGGAAACGAAGATGAAATCCACAGAAAACTTGTATTGTGGTAAGTGTAGCATTAGAAAGAACAATCATTACAAGAGCGATATAACATGTGCATCAGAGAAAATGGCTACAGCAACTGGTAATGGGGAAGAAGGAAGGAGCAAGCTAACACATCATCAATTATAGCAGGGACACATCAGGGAGCAGGAAATCATCCTAGCAACAGCAAGTGCAGCACACAAAAAATACATGCCATACCATGTCAGACATATTACATTTGCTACAAATTTGCCACAAGAATGTTTAGAACATTCTGAAATATCACTCTCCCCTATATAAAAATGTCCATACTGAGAATATATGTTACCATATACCCATGAGTTTCAACTAGTGATGAGCAGGTAGAGAAATATTCACACTTCACTATACTCATAGCGAGAAGTTTTTAATACTCGCATATTCATCAGAATAGCAAGTCCCATGTTAATTAATTAGTGATAGGCTCCACCCACACACATCCGGCTATAAAGCAAGTCTTTCTGGGACAGGGAGGGTGGGCTTTTTTACGATTTGAATGCATAAAATACCTTTGCTGTGTCCCCCGGAGAGACCCTAACGTTCAATCTGCTCTCACTGGGGTGGCGGCTCCCATTGTTTAATGAAGAGAGCTGTCAATCTGTGTCAGATTGATTCCAATGGACACATCACTCACCAGCTTCAGAGATACTCGCTAAGTAACAAGTATCACGAATATTGTACTAACCATACAAGTAGTGAATAGTAACGAGTATATTTGCTCATCACTAGTTTCAGTCAGTTAGCCTTTATCACACCTTTGTAAATTGCTCTTCATTTTCAATTCTTTCATTGCCAGTCTGTTGAAATGAAAACCCTAATTGGGATGGATATATTCTTATACATTAATAAAGAGATACCATTGAGCTCTAGTGATTGGAGTAGAAGCTTACATTAGGCCCCATTCTGCTTGACATCTTTTCAAAATAGTCAAAGCTTAAATCAGATAAAAAATAGTAAAATAAAATGCAGATTTATTTTAGTCTTTTTGACCTGCATTGCGCCTTGCTTCTTCCTGCTTTGTATTCCCAAAACAGGCAACAAACTTAAGAAGACCTAGGGTGGCTGGTGTACTTACTGCTAGAGTCCAAGTCAGAATGGCTGTGGAATCCTTTTGGAAGTGTAACTGAAGTGTCTGCCCACACAGTCTGATTGTCAGCTTTTCAGTGTCCCTCCTCCACACAAGCTGCGGATATTTCAATCTTTAGCTGACTCATGATTGAAATGATCATTTTAAAGGGAACCTGTCACCTCAGAAGACATACATAGGGAAATCTGCAGGTAAATAGTGTTACAATGCTTTCCTGCCTACTTACAGAAAATGTGGCTATTGGGAAAAAATGAAGACTGGCTTTCAGTCATGAGGGTGTGCACAGAGTGATTACAGTCACTGCTCACAGCACCCCTCCTTATGGTGAGTGGCGGCTGTATGCACGCCCTGGCACTTTGATAGCTCACTCAGCAGATATGCTGCAGAGCCAGTTATCAACCAAAGTGCTGAGGTGTCCTTACAGCTAGAGACTCCAATCACTCCACAATACTCCCAAAACTGAAAGTCAGTAGCTTACTGGAAAAAAATACTTTCAGTTTTCCCAATACCCACACTTATTTTGTCCAGGAAGCATTTGTAATGCTTTTTACCAGCAAATTAACAGATTAACCCTTTATCTTTTGCTAACTAGCAGGTTGACAGGTTCTCTTCAATGTCAGGATTATACGGGGTAGGCCACTTATATGGATGCACATAAATAAAATGGGAATGGTTGGTGATATCAACTTCCTGTTTGTGGCACATTAGTATATAGGAGGGGGAAAACCAGATGGGTGGTGACCATGGTGGCCATTTTGAAGTCGGACATTTTGGACCCAACTTTATTTTTTTCTATGGGAAGAGGTTCATGTGACACATCAAACTTATTGAGAATTTCATAAGAAAAACAATAGTGTGTATGGTTTTAACATAACTTTATTGTTTCATGAGTAACTTACAAGTTTATGACCACTTATAAAATGTGTTCAAAGTGTTGCCCATTGTGTTGGATTGTCAATGCAATCCTCTTCTCCCACTCTTGACACACTGATAGCAACACCGCAGAAGAAATGCTAGCTCAGGCTTCCAGTATCCGTTGTTTCAGATGCTGCACATCTCGTATCTTCACAGCATAGACAATTGCTTCAGATGAGGGACGGGGAAAACGTTTGTGTGAATGGTGAAGTTAAAAACAAAACCACCGCTATTGGTCTGACACTAATCCACAGTGGATAGATCCCTCCAAGACGGTTGGAACACAAAAATTGATGGTATGGTGTGGTATATGGGGTACAAAGATAATGGGGCTATTCTTCATCAATGGAAACCTCAATGCACTGGATATCTGAATCATGTAGCAATTTAAGTAGCCCCACACAGAAAAGCAGATCTAAATGGGGGTATTGTAGGAACCCCTGAGTCTTGTATACTGCCTCTGTGGTTTAAGTGAAAAATCTTTGGCTCTCATTATACTGGTATTGGGGACTCTCAATGTCACTATTGTAAGGGATTCCAGGATAAGAAACAGAAGCCCCAGGCTTTCTTACCGCGCTGATGAAAGAACGAAGATCCACAGCAGATTAACACTACAATCTACTTTAATGAGCCGAGCCTCGCGTTTCGTATCCATCCAGCCACTTCATCAGGGCATGCCCTGATGAAGTGGCTGGATGGCCACGAAACGCGTAGGCTTGGCTCATTAAAGTAGATTGTAGTGTTAATCTGCTGTGGATCTTCGTTCTTTCATCAGTGCGGTAAGAAAGCCGGCTTCCGTTTCTTATCCTATTTATCCAGCGGGGTGCCAGCGATGGCCATATTTCCTTCTTGTGATCCTGGTCTGTTGTGACTTACACAACCTCTCCAGGTGAGTCTAACAGATTGGGGATATGGTGACTGTACTTTAAATAGACTTTATTACCCTATGTGCGCTTATATTTTTACTATTGTAAGGTAGGCAGGAGCTGGATGTGGCTTGTGACCCTCTCTCAGAATAAAATCTCTCTCTAGACCAGAAAGTATGGAGACCTCTGCTCTAGGCAAAAGGGCAGAG
This sequence comes from Allobates femoralis, assembly GCA_033576535.1. Lineage (NCBI taxonomy): Eukaryota > Metazoa > Chordata > Amphibia > Anura > Aromobatidae > Allobates > Allobates femoralis. The sequence goes on from JARQOC010000005.1 coordinate 515,197,789, forward strand.
GAGAGATGTGCGGATTGATTACCTAGACTCCGATGCAGCACCCAAGTCAGTGGTACCTGATGGCTAGATGTTAAAGTCGTTAATCTCTTACCTTCTGGCATCACCAGCTTGGTATTAGCTTTGTCAAGCCTAGTGCAACGTCATTAGTGTTAGGTGACACACAAATGACATCGTACCAGCCCTGACTAGTCAAAGTCATGTCGGGGATGTCAGAAGATAGGAAATTTGCCGGCCTTCCTTCTAGCCACCAGGTAACACAGACTTGGACACAGGATGAGAGTTCCACATATTGATCTGCTCATCTCTAGGCCAGAGCTTAGCAATTTTATTTTTGTATCGCTGTGGATAATTCTGCTGCAGTTGGTTGTCTTGCAGCCACAGGCGAAACACTGCAGAGAAGGAAGACTGCATTGTTGATCTTCTGAGACCAAAAGAAGATTTCTTGTATTTTGTGTGAACCAGTTCTTAACTAAAATATGATATAAAATAAGGTCAAAGAAAAGGTTGAGATTAAAGGACTAATGACTGGTATATATTATTTTATTTTTTTATTTACACTATTTGTATTTACTGTTCCAAAAGCAGAAAAATGAAAACTAGGACTTTTTATTGGCTCACCAAGGGTTAAAAAGGCCAATACAATGTTTTCCCAGTTAGTGTTTTTGGACAAGCAGCTAATACAGCCACCCAGGCCACCTGTTGTAGAATATGAAAAAATTATCTATTCTAAAGGTGACTTTAAATAATTCATGGTACTTGCTGATAAAGACACAGTGTTATCTAGATTCCTTTTAATTCAGTGTACTGGGATTATTGATGACTTTTACACATTCAGTGCACACAGTACTTTCATACACTAGTGAAGGTCAGTGTGAATAAAGGAGCAGATAATTATCTTCTAAGAGAATATTAAATTACGCAGCCAGCTCAAAATATGACTTTATTTGGAATTAAAAGTGGCAGGATTTGAAGACACGACTTTTAGAACGAAGCTTAGCAGTTTAGTCAGCGATACGTGACAGTGGTCGGGAAAAAGGATCTAAGGGTTCAAATGTAGTACTAAAATGGGGGCAAGTAAGGAAAAAATGGCTCAATCTTAATAAACATGGGTAATAGACAGCGTAGCCTAATAAAACAAGCCCAATCATCCTAAAAGGGGTTGTCAGCTACTCCTAAAAACACTTTTCAATTTGTATGTCAATGGTGCTGCCCCATTCCATCTGGTCTCTGGGGCACAACAACAGCACATGAGCCCTGCAGCCAATCACTTCCTTTGAATGAAACTGACACCTACTAGACGAGAGAGTTGCTGCTGCTGCTCTCTGACTTCCTCCGAATACCAGTTATGACATGCCTCTCCAGGGCCTTAGGGTTCTCAGAACCAGGATTTCTTGAGGCTTCATCTTCACGGGGATCACAGGGACAAAGACCCGGCTCCGTGACCTGGTAGTGTTATTACAAGTTCACTGTGTGTGGCTCTGTCTCCTGGGATCTGATGTGGAGGGCTCATTCTAGCAGGATGACTGGACCTGGGGATGCTAGGTTTTTATGTGATGCCACCCGCAGGTTGCGGCTATATCTGGCTGGCACTACTCGACAGTCTTCCTGGCTGAGCCTGTTTGATCGTCACGGTCTAGTCTGTTCGCCGCCTGTGCTTGACAATGGATATGAGCCCCACTGGTGGATTGCTCACTTCCGTGCCTCTGGGATACCCTCGTTCTCCTGGAGCCTCTTGGGTGTTCTCTGCTCTCTTGGGTTTGGCCTCAGGACAAGCTCTCTCTTGCTCTAGTCCTCTAGACACTTCTCAACTTCTCAGGTGTATATTCTCTAGCTTCCCTCCAACTCGACCTTGGTGTGCTAAGGCCTCACTCCAGCTGCTCTACCGCCTCTCCTCAGCTGGGTAACTCTATTCTTCTGCTCACTGTTGTGCTCTTGCCATTCTACTGTCATTCTCCTGCATTCTAGATGGTTCCCACATTATTTATACCCCTTGTCACTGTCCCACGTCATCTACGTATGTTCTTCCTGACCGCACGCCTTCCCGAGTGCTCCCTCTAACTAACTCCCTTCACCACCCAGCCGCAATACAATTGTTTCTAGTGTGGTCTGGGTTTTCTGGCACTGGTCTGTACACCTCTTATCCATGATTGAGATACTATACCCTAACAGGGGTGCAGTACCTCTGTGGCAACTGGATCCGCAGGGGCACCACAGTTACATATGAAGAAAGTGAGAGTGAAGCAGTTGCTGATCGGTTGGAGGGCTTACATGATGTTATGTCCCAGGAGACCGGGTGCCAACATTGCTGAAATAGGGCCAGAACCATAGGTGAATATAGGCTGTTTTTGAGAAGGTGTTGTCTGACATGTGTCACGTCGTGTATCAGCAAGCATTGTCATATGTACTGCTCATATGTACTGTACCTGTCCTTGTTACCCCACTGCTTATGTAAAGCGCCATGGAACCAATGGCGCTATATAAATAAATAATAATATAATAATAATAATAATGTGGACAACCTCTTTAGAGAGAGTGGTAAGAAAGGCAAATTTTTTAATTCTTTATCTTTGCTTTCTTTAACGGGACTGATCAACTTCACTTTCCCTGCAGCAGCATAATTTTCTAAACATTCTGATAATCACAGGAATTGGCTGTTTTGCGCAATAGTATTGTCTACTGTACTGTCTTTTCATGTGCTATTGTAGTGCCCCAGAGACCAGATGGAATGGGGCAGCACCATTGATGAGTATAGGCTGTTTCTACTTTATATTTTGCACTAATGCATGCCTATGGTGCCGGACAGGGCCGGATAGCAGCTATTTGCCATCCGGTTTTGTCCCTGTCCGGCAGCATCAGGCTGCATTCGGTTTTTGTGTTCGGTTTGCAACGTTTTTGTGTCTGGGGCAAAAAGTTTAGCAAAACCGGATCCCGTGCAATCCAGTGCCCTCTAACATGGGAGTCTATGGGTCGCCGGATCGCGCCAGACCCGACAGAGAATCTGTCAGGTTCCTGGACGGCGGGTGCTGAAGCTCCCACAAGCCGCGATCCTGACATTTCAGCAGGGACAGCTCCTGAACCCTGCGATCTGCCGATTGCGGCAGAAAACAGAACTGGAGGGCAAAAACGTGGTGTGAAACCGGCCTAAGTGGGAAGATGCTCTGAACTTCAGCCATGCCAAGGGTGCGTCAAGTGAACGTGCTTGGCTTCAAAAGTCATATTGTGCTAACAAATTCCCTTTAAGGCCACATTCATACATTATTATTTGTAAAGTAGTTTACATCAGTATTTGTAAGCCAAGACTTAGGAGTTGAATAATTAGAGAAAAAGTATAACAGTAAAACTGGCATCACTTCTTCATTTTTCACCTACTTTTAGATTTGGCTACAAATACTGAACGTGAAATAATGAACGAAGTATTGTTGTGTGAACATGGCCTAAGTTGTATATTTATGTGTATTCTAAGGTGATATTATAATGTGATGAGTTAGTATTTTGATCCCAACATGTGTGCTACAGTACGGTTCTGCTAAGAGTCTGTGTGACCAAGCTGTTGTCGAAAGTTGCCTGAAGACACCTCTAGCTGAATTATGGGTTGCTAGTCCTAATTACCACATTGGAAGTGAAGAAACAAAAAAAAGAATTGTTATTTCACCTTTTTTAAGAACACACACTTATTTCTCTCAACAAACATTGTTACTTAAAACGTGTTCTTTTCACAACATTTTAAATCAATTACATCTTGAACTTGAAAAGAACACAGTCGATGCATGTGTTGAGCAAGATGTTACCCGCTACTGACTGTAGACGTCTCCTCAGGATTAAAGGAGGGGACGTGAGAAGGTGGAGAAGAAATATGAATAAAATAGTAGACAAAATGTTCCTGCCACAGTAATCAGGGCTGTGATAAGTACAATGACAGTGCCAGCTGCAAATCAGTATGCGAAATCACCCAGGAGCTTGTCCATGAGCTCACCATCGTGGCAGCTGCTAATGAGCAAAGACACTGGTATGCAATATTTAGTGGCCTTGTTTAAATTAGCATGCATAATCAATGTCACATTTCCAAGTGATCCAGTCTTCAGGGCCAATAAAAAAATGTAAAGCTAGTGACTTATTTCTGGAACAAGGAAGACTACATGTAAACTATGTGTATACAGTGGGTGAAATAAGGGCAACAATGAAAATAAATCCAGCAACAACATCCTTTAAATTTTCTTACAAAAAGTTGTCTATTTTATTTAGGCATATTAAAAAGCAGAAATGTCAGACATGAGTTGACTAAGCTTTGTGATATGCCTAAATAAAATGGACTTTTAACTTATTCTAAGAAAATTTAAAGGATGTTGTTGCTGGATTATTTTCCCTTGTTGCCCTTGTTATTAGCAATGAGCAGAATTTTCCTTGTATCCATTCACCGCCCTGGAATCCACCTCCTATGCTGAATCTATACAGTGAGCTGGAACTCTAACTTTTTTTTAAAGTGGGTGAAATAAGTATTGAACACATCACTAATTTTCTAAGTAAATATATTTCTAACTAGCTGTAGTACCCGGCTATGCCCGGGTTAATAAATAACTGCTGTTAGCTATAACAAAATAGAATTTGAATATGTCATATTAATGACCTGTAGGAAAATAGAAGCTGAGCTGTGATTGATTGCTATAGGCAGCCTAATAAATCTCCAGCCAACAGTAAACCCTCCCCCTGGCCGGGTAGTATATGTTACCTCACACATACACATAATAGACAGCTCATGTGACTGACATCTGCCTTAATTCCCTATATGGCACATGTGTTGCACATTGGCTGTTTTTAATCAGATGTTTATGTTTGGAAAATAAAGATAGCACACGTATGAGGCGAGTTGTGTGAGGTGATTTGTGCACATCTGTGTCTGTCTGTGTGGTGTGTGGGTCCCTGGGGTGTGTATGTGTGTGTCCCTGTGGGATGGGGTCTGTGTGGTGTGTGTCTCTGTTGTGTGTGTCTCTTTGTGGTGTTTGTGTGTCTGTGGGATAAGTGCATGTGCCCCTATAGGGTGTGTATGTGTGTGCCCCTGTGTGGGGGTCTGTGGTGTGTGTGTGTGTGTGTGTATCTGTGTTGTGTGTGTCTCTTTGTGGTGTGTGTGTGTGTCCCTGTGGGGTGAGTGCATGTGTCCCTATAGGGTGTGTATGTGTGTGTGTGTCCCTGTGGGGGGGTGTCTGTGTGGGGTGTGTGTGTGTCTCTGTGTTGTGTGTGTCCCTTTGTGGTGTGTGTGTGTCCCTGAGGGGTGAGTGCATGTGTCCCTATAGGGTGTGTATGTGTGTGTGTCCCTTTGGGGGGTCTGTGTGGTGTGTGTGTGTCTCTTTGTGGTGTGTGTGTCCCTGTGGGGTGAGTGCATGTGTCCCTATAGGGTGGCTATGCGTGTGTGTCCCTGTGGGGGGGGGGGGTCTGTGTGGTGTGTGTGTGTCTCTTTGTGGTGTGTGTGTCCCTGTGTGGTGAGTGCATGTGTCGCTATAGAGTGTGTGTGTGTCCCCTTGGGGGTGTGTGTGTGTCTTTGTGGTGTGTGTTTGTTCGGGTGCGTGGTGAGTATCCAATGTTGGGGCTGCACCTTAGCGACTATACACTTGCTGTTACTCTTTGTGTGCGTGTGGTGTGTATACATGTCCCTGTGTGTGGTGAATATCTCATGTTGGGGCCCCACATTAGTGACTATATACAGGTATGTGCTGTTAGTCTTTGGCGCTATCATTAAGTCCCTCTCATTCACAACTGTCAACTGGTAACTGTCACTTTTTCCCCATTATGTAGATAGGGGCAAAATTGTTTGGTGAATTGGAATGCACGGGGTTAAAATTTCGCCTCACAACATAGCCTATGACGCTCCTGGGGTCAAGACGTGTGACTGTGCAAAATTTTGTCTCTATAGCTGACAGCTGTCAATTTTCCTCCCACACGTTTCCTTTCCCTTTTTTCCCATTATGTAGATAGGGGCAAAATTGTTTGGTGAACTGGAACGCGCAGGGTTAAAATTTCGCCTCACAACATAGCCTATGACGCTCTCGGGGTCCAGACGTGTGACTCTGCAAAATTTTGCGGCTGTAGCTGCGAAGGTGTAGATGCCAATCCCGGATATACACACATACACACACACATACACACATACACACATTCAGCTTTATATATTAGATGTTGTTATTGACATGAATTCCTCACCAGATGTTGGTAACAAACCCATCCAATCCACACAGGCAAAGAAATCAAACCATAGATGTCCATAAATTAAGCTACATGTAATAACGAGAAGTGCGACCTTTTGTTCTTTCACACTTGATGAAGGTGCCATTACGGCATTGAAACGCATAGTGGATAATAAGGAACCTTCAAATAATGGCAAGACACTTCTTTACAGCAGTGCAGCCAATTTTTAAACTTGTTTTTTCCTATTTTGGAAATTGTGAAAGTGAGCTGTCTCAAGATCTTTGCAACCTTACTGTTGCAAAACATACCAATGGCATTGGAAACAGAAGAATTTCTAAATTATTGAAGGTTCGAGTGAGAACTGTTGGGACCATAGTCCGGAAATGGAGAGATAATCATTTCACCATTAATCAGCCACGTCCAGGTGCTCCCTGCAAGATTTCAGACAGAGAAGCAAAAGCATTATCAGAATAGCTGTCCAAGAGCCAAAGACCACCTGTGGAGAGCTACAGAAGGATATGGAATCAGCAGGTACAATAGTTTAAAGAAAACAATATGTAATGCACTCGCCCTCCATGGCCTGTATGCACGCTCACCATGCAAGACTCCATTGTAAAACGGAACACATGAAACTCATGCCAATAAAATGGCCATGGTACTTTAATATATGAAGTTGGTACCTGGCCCCATTTATTTCTAACTGCTGTTTACTACTATACATTGATAGTAACTTCATTGAACGCTTTGTGCACCATGTGTAGGGGTTGTTGTTTGGTTTATAGGCATACGCCTTATTCTGTTTTTAACTCTTGTGTGTTTTATTTTCCCAGTAAAGCTTTGCACTTTTATATGGTTATATTGGGTCATGTGCTCATCAATTGACCCGGGTCTTTTTCTTGTTTATCATGGTCTGTGACCACTGGTCTGTAGCACCCCTGTAAAATCTTAGGGCTGTGCGACATCATTGCTTTTTCAGTTTGCCTGTGGGCATTCGATGGTTGTTACCCACATTTGGTGAAAAATTCACGTCAATAGCGCCTTTAGAAATATATTTACCTAGCGAATTGAAGACGTATTCAATGCTTATTTCACCCATTGTTCTGTATGTTATATATACATGCACTTTATATAACATCTGTGTATTTGTATTCTATCCACTGTTTTATATGTTGTTTATTTTTATGTAACATTTGACTTTTATGTTATTTCTTTTTTAATTTTTTGGGGTTGTGCAAGTGAAAAATATTTTCCCAGGGAAGCACTTAATGATCCACAATAATAAATGATGTAGTCATCAAAGTTTAACACCAGTGGCTCCAGCACTCCTCTGGTGCTATCCGGAAGTGATGGGATCCCAATCTTCACTTAGTTGACTACGGGGATCTGTGATCTGCTACCGCAGATAAGTAACTGGAATGAGGTTGTCAGCTGTGTATCTCATGATGCCTCCTTCCAGTTGTACGACTGCGCATGGTTGGCTGTATGCGGCAATGTCTTGTAAAAACTTGGATTTGCTGTTCTTACCAAATATACAGTCCTTACTGTTTATAACTAGGGATGGGCGAGTCTACTCGCTACTATTCGGCACTCGCCAAACAGTAGCGGTATTCGTGTACTCGCTACTCGCCGAGTAAATTAGGATTACTCGGGAGTAGCAAGTGCCGAATACTTTTGCAGTGTATCAATAGATACACTGCAAAAGTCCTGTAAAATAAAGGAAAAGTGGTTAAAAAATAAAAAAATTGGATACTCACCTTAACCGACGGCTGTACCGGGACCGGCCGATGCAAATCTATTCATGGAAAAGGACCTTTCACTCTCTCAGCCAATAAGATGACTGGGAGAGATATGGCCAATCAGATGCCGCCACGTCACAATGACGTAATCGCTAGCGGCCACCTGATTGGCCAGATGGAAAGGTCCTCGGTGTACCTCCGTTCATGTAAAAGGACCTTTCACTCTCTCAGCCAATCAGATGGCTGGGAGAGTGAAAGGTCCTTTTACATGAACGGAGGTGCATCGGCCGGTCCCGGTACAGCCGTCGGTTAAGGTGAGTATCCGATTTTTTTATTTTTTAACCACTTTTCCTTTATTTTACAGGACTTTTGCAGTGTATCTATTGATACACTGCAAAAGTATTCGGACTCGCTATACTCGCAACGAGTAGCGAGTACCGCTACCTACTCGTTGCGGGTATAGCGATTCCGAATATTATGGTACTCGCCCATCCGTATTTATAACGTATTATCTTCTATACATATTCAAGGTGGCGTCTATGTTAAACCAGAAGATACTTAACGATGCCCTCGTGACCAATTGTCCTCTTAGATCTGGCAGCTCTCCAATGTACAGTAACAATAAACCTTATTATGTATGATGATTCTCAGGCAATTACATTTCAGAGTCATTTTTCATGATCATAGTTTGATAAGTGAATGGTAAATGGTCCCCTCAGTGTGATCCTCACCTATAATTACTTCTTTTAATTAAAGATCTTTACTTGCAAATCTAATTTAAAATAAAATAATATGGATTGTACATTTCCACTTTGTCAATCCAGTAAAGCATATTAAAATGGACTGATCACTAATGCTGGCTGGTTAGTTCGTAGTAATCTGTTTTATTTGTATTTTCTATCACAATTGCCAATGCACCAGGGCAATTGGGAAATACTGGGTAAAGTACAAATTGGTGCATCTAATGGATGCCCCACTTCTGGGGTGTCAGTGGGTTGGTATATTTAGGCTGGGAAGGGCTAAATCACCATGAATCTTCCCATCGTTATAATACTGGCCCCCAGCTATCTGCTTTACCTTGGCTGTTTATCAAACATAGGGTGGAGCCCTCTATGTTTTTTTTAAATTATTTATTTAAATAATTAAAAAAATTATGAAATACCCTCTATTTTTGATAACCAGCCAAGGTAAAGCAGACAGTTGAGTATTGCAGCCTGAAGCTGTCTGTTTTACCTGTGCTGGTTATCAAAATTGACAGGAGCCCACACAGTTTTTTTCTTTTTATTCCACATCCACATGTTTGCAAGGCAATTGCCCTCATTTTGCTTCCTCAGCCCCCTATTGTCACGAACTTAGTTGGCGCTGACCTTGCTGGATGCTTCTGTGTATGTTGTTTGTCTTTAAGAGCTGCATGGTTGATAGTTGTGAAGGTCCTGGGCCTCCTGTATTGTGCTCCAGAACTGCATGCACTATGAGGTTCGGCTACTGGTTGAGAGGTTAATGTGTGACTCACCTGGGTTCCCCTCCCCCTGGCCTTTAAGTAGCCTCTTCTTCCACCAGTTGGTTCTGCTGATAGAGTTTCACTCTATGCCTGGAAGCTGTGCTGTGCTGACCTGTGTGATTGTGCTGCTGAAGTCCTTTCCTTTGGAGTTGCTGTATCCTAGTTCTGTGGAGGGAGGTGAGGGGGGAATAGCACAGGGCTGGTGGAGGAGTTTTAGGGAGAGGATGGAGGCCTGAACCTTATCACCTTCTGAGATACCTTCAGGATCAGAGCCATTCAGGGTTCCTAGACTAGGATCAGACTAGTCTTCCCTGGTCACCCTGCCCATAAGTGCCATTCTTTCATCAGCATTCTCACTACACCATGACACCTATTCCTTACTATGACCATTTTATAGTAATTTTACAGCACAGAAATTTGAGTTCCCATAGACTTATATGTGGTTCGGGGTCTGGTTCCAGTTTGGGTTAAATCCAGGTCCCGAACTGAACTTCTAACTTCTAAGTCCGCCGAAACCAAGCAAAATCGAACTTCCATGAATCTGCTCATCTCTAGTTTTGGCGCTTAGAAAACAAAACAAAAAGTATCTAATGCTAACCATACTACAATTATGTACCATTATAACAGTAGATGAGTCATAGGTAACCAGTATTTTTTCTCCTCCGTTCCCAGTGTCTTGATTGGAGCTTCGTATGAAACCTGGCTGTTATTATTAGGGTCTTCATAGAGACCTGGCTGTTATTATTAGGGGTCTTCATAGAGACCTGGCTGTTATTATTAGGGGTCTTCATAGAGACCTGGCTGTTATTATTAGGGTCTTCATAGAGACCTGGCTGTTAATACTAGGGTCTTCATACAGTAGAGACCTGGCTGTTATTATTAGGGTCTTCATACAGTAGAGACCTGCTGTTATTATAGGGTCTCTAGAGACCTGCTGTTAATACTAGGGTCTTCATACAATAGAGACCTGGCTGTTATTATTAGGGGTCTTCATAGAGACCTGGCTGTTATTATTAGGGGTCTTCATAGAGACCTGGCTGTTATTATTAGGGTGTTCATAGAGACTGGCTGTTATTATTAGGGGTGTTCATAGAGACTTGTCTGTTATTATTAGGGGCTCCATAGAAACTTGGCTGTTATTAATAGGGGGCTTCATAGAGACCTGGCTGTTTTTGTTATAAGAAACCATCTTACTGGCAACATGTGACTTTCCTCTTGTCCTGCTGTATAATAAGTACATTAAAAGCCTGAAATTTTACCAGAAAATATAGCGTAGCATAAGACAGATGTCTATAATCAGGATAAAAACATATGTTTACCCTTGTCAACAGAAAGCTGTTCTAGATGTCATAACATGACACTAATGGTGATTATATGGTACCTGACTGCTCAGACAATTACTGTAGTAAAAGAAATTCTTAATACTATAATTTACATGAAAAAGGATTTTATCGCAGATACAATTCTCAAAGTAACAAAAAAATGAATATAAATTTTATAAACTGTAGTTTCAATGATGCAGAAAACCATGCAAACTATTATATCTGAAATATTGTACAGCAGGAATCAGGGATTCCTTTCTATTATATAAATTGTATAATAAATATCTTTATACTATATTAGTGGAATAGGCATGGAGGGGGGAGAAGTGGGTTTTGAGGAGCTGCAGGCAACTAACTGGATTAATGTATTACAGGGAACTTGACAGCAGTTTTTTGCATACCACCAGTAAGGCCTTCTTTATATACAACATTCTGGAATTATAATAATAATAATAATAATAATAATAAAAAAATCTTTATTTATATAGCGCCAACATATTCCGCAGCGCTTTACAATGTAGGGTTAGAGTACAGAAAATATACAGTAAGTAATTACAGTAGAGAACAAATACAGTACAATAATTGGATACAAAACAATAGGCATAGAATCAATGTAAAAAAGAAAATACAAGAAATAAAGCAAGAAATGAAGGTGACCCTGCTCAAAAGAGCTTACAATCTACAACAGGATAGGGGTTGCACAAGGTCCGGGGCTTATTGCACTGATGGTCCAGGCATCTTGAGGAAATGGGGCATAGAACTAGGCTTACATGGATGGTCATTATACAGTCTGTGTAGACCTTTCTGTATATAAGTACACAGGCCAATCTGTATAATGCCAAAAAACAGCTGTTATTATACTTGCCTGAGGGGCGTTCTGGTCCGATGGGTTTCACTGGTCTTCATCCGGCACCTCCTCTCTTGTGATCACATTCCCGACCTCTGTTTCATGTGGGTGATGCATTCTGTGTCACCCACACACAGTCTCCTCCATTGTGCTCTTGCACACTTTTCTCTGCAATGTACTGCAATGTGCAGGCATGGGGGAAGTTCAAAGAACACCCAGGTAGTGTGCATGCTCATACGTCTTTGATCTTTCCCCATGCCTGCACATTGCAATACTTTGCAGAGAATAGTGTGCAAGAGCACAATGGGGAAGAATATGTGTGGGTGATGTAGGACACATAACCTACATAACACAGAGAAAGAGGATGCGATCGTGAGAAGAAAGGAGGCGCCGGACCAAGATGAGCAACACCCATCAAACCAGACCACCCCCCAGGTTAGTATAATAAAAGATTTTTTTTGCATCATACAGATCGACAAGAAGACTTATATACTGTATTCCCGAATGCTGTATATAAGGCGTTCCTGGTGGTGGCCGCGGTGGTGACCTGGTGACAAGTTCAGTTTAACCTCTTTACAACATATAACATACTGAATACCTAATATGTTTGCTCCCTGTCTTTGATGAGAGCACCCTAACTGAGCTCACATCTTTTCCCCTATATCTCAGCTGATACCATCAGCTGAGATGTGTGTGGCTAACACCGCCGATCCAATTGGCAGTATTAACCCTTTGAATCGTGCTGTCATTCACTGACAGTGCGATCCAAAGCACTGCAGCAGGGACCGTGCGATGCAATTGTGGGATCTCGCTGTGATATCTGCATAGCCTGGGGTCCTGTGGTGACCCCGGAAGCTCTCTGAGTTCACTTCCTGTGGATGTCTGGCAAGCACCAGCATCCACAAGAAGTGATCATATGTGCTACATAGAGATGAGCTGCAGCTCAAATATGAAAAACCCCCACAAAAGTTCAAATCACCCCCCTGTTGCTCCATTCAAAGTAGAACTATTAAAAATGTTTAAAAATACACATATTTGGCATTCCTGCGTTCAGAAATTCCCGATTTCTCAAAATATAAAATCAGTAATTCAGATCGGTAAATTGTTTTACAAAAAACCAAGTCCAAATGCCAAAATTATCGCACTATTTTTGGTCGCTGCAACATTGCAATAAAATGCAACAACTACACAAAAATAGTATCGTTAGAAGCATCAGCTCAAGACACAAACAAATAAGAGGTCACACAGCTCCAGATCCCGAAAATTGAGAACGCTACGGGTCATGGAAAATGGTGACAAAAGTGCAGTTCTTTTTTTTTTTTAAACGTCTGAATTTTTTTCACCACGTAGATAACAGTAAAAGTATACATGCTTGGTATCTATGAACTTGTACGGCCTGAGGCATCACACCGACATGTCAGTTTTACCATATAGTGAACATGGTGAAAAAAAAAAAAACACAAAACAAACGTTTAACTGCAATTTTCTTTGCAATTTCACCGCACTCAGGATTTTTTTCCCCATTTTTCTATACACTATATGGAAAAATAAAGGATTTATTCTGAAAGTACAACTCGTCCCAAAACAAACAAGCCCTCATATTGACTAAAAAATAAAAAAGATATGGCTCTTGGAAGAAGAGGAGGGTAATGGAAAGACGTCTAAGGCTACTTTCACATTAGCATTGTTTAATGCTGCATATGCTGCGCATGTGGAAACTCATGCCAAAATGCATGCTTTTGCAGCATTTTTTATCCGCATAATCATACACATGACATAAAAAACACAGCGCATGTACGCGTTTGTATGCTTTTTGCCAGGTGTTTGCGGTTTTTTTTGCGCATGCGTTCAATATTTCCAGGAGTGTTTTCTTGCATTTCAAGACAAGCTACACCCAAAGGGCGTGACTTAAGGAAAACCACTTCCTGGACATGCGCATGGAACGCAGCCATGCACAAAGCCATTGCGCACCAGTGCGCACCCATAGACACTAATGTGTTATTTTTAGGCACTTGTGCGCAAGCATTTTAGGGGCATCAAAAAATGCGTTCGCCGGCTCCAAAAAACCACGCACAGGGACACATACGCAGATATATAGACGCTAACGCAGGTCCCTGCGTTCACCTGCGCACACCATGTTCAAGATAGGTGCGCAATACGCTTGCGGATTTAAAAAAGAACTACGCAGCATATGCTGTGCTGTCAAACACTAATGTGAAACCGGCCTAAAACAAGGCGGTATGATGCTTTTTCTGTATTTTCACACAATACTGCCAAATTGGGGGATGATGGTAAGGTGTCAGTCTCATAGATGAAAATTCTAGTGGAAAAATAAAAAATCTAAGAGTCATTGGTGGTTGATATAACTGAAAAGATGATAACAAATAGCCAGCTTTTGAGACAACTCAGGTCTCTTCTTCAGGCTAGTATAAGACAAATGTTTACTAAGTGGCAACCACTCAGGAGTTAAGTTCAGAATAATTTCTCACCTTTATTGAAAATTAAAAACACATGCAAATAACAACACTTTTTGTATATAAGTAAATGGTGAGGAGATCCCTAGGATAGTGCCACGTTCAGGCTGTAACACTAGATAAGTCACAATCAGGGTTATGATAATATATACTGCTTGCACTCTGGATTATAGTCAGTCATAGATGACAATGCAAAAACAGCAATCATTCATTCTGTCAGACTCACCCATAGTGCTATGTGTTGTAATCCCGGTTCTGACCGTGGTGACCCCAACGTACGTTTCGCATGAACGCTCAAGGGGTGACACCCCTTGACAAAGCGTATTTTTGCTAAACAAAACAGAATTAAAAGTAAAACTGCAAACATATACTCTGGACATTTTTTATAGTTTTATTGCACATTAAAGTTCATATTCTTCATATCTAATATCAGTAGAACAATACCTGAATGCCCAAACCCGTCTGTCTACCAAACTTCATTTTCTCTTTTCCGAAAACCAACATGTAGGCGATTTTTGCCACGTCAGACAATAAAGAAGCCCACTGATGAGATTGCAAAACAATATCTGTACAATAAATATCATTTCAACCGCAACAGGAGGGAATAGGGAATGTTATTATCACCACTCATAGACATATTGGTTGAAACGGGCAGATACAAAAAATGTTGTATTTGATGGGATTATCCAGCACTCGTCCTTATGAGCTGGAAAACAGAGGAGACTCGTAAAATTAAATTCTTCGTAATGGGTGTTTTCAACACAGAACAGAAACAGATGACTTGGAAAATTCATTTGATACCGCTATCCTTAGAAAAGGTTCATATAAACCCTTAATAAGCGACAGTATTGTACTTTTACTTGTCTGAGGGCTGAGCGTAGAGTCGAGAATATTGTGCAAACTAAATTAAGTCGTCTTTGATCTAATTTGAGTAGGCTCAACAAGATTTTGGATTGATTTTAGTGAGACCTAATAGAGAGGAGCGTGCATAGAGGATTTTCTGATAGCGCATAAAGCAGCCAGTCAGCGCATTGTACCTTATTACTCACTTTGCTGTTCTGAAAATGTAATAAAAAAAAAAAATAATACTCCACAAATGTAATGGGTTTTCATTTTTGGAAATGGCCTTTTATTTGAAAGGAGTTGAGTGGGCCATTATTGTTATAAGTAGGACGTACAGCTGCTAAGCCGCACCATTATAAATGCCTGTTTACATTTATATTGTTAAGCAAGTCATAAAATTCCATCATCTTTCCTTCCGAGCAGCCACATAATACAATGGATCAGGGAGAAAAAAAACAATGATGCGAATTGCTTATGGCTCTTTATTCAGCTATTATAATTTACTTTCATTTACACATGTCTGGAGAAGCACTTGTTTCTTTTCATGTTAGAAGAGTGGAGCAACAATTCCATTTCCTAGCTATTAAAGGAAAATGACAGCTGAGATATACAGCGCTCTGATAGGAAAGATCATTTTGGAACAATCATAAATATATATTAAACCATTTCAGGTTTGGGATTTTTTTACTAGTTGTTTGTTTAATGTTTCGGTTTCTATTTTATAGAATATTTTCAATGAAAATGGTCCTTATTTACTAAAGATCATATTGTCCTGTGATCATTTGAGTTGGGATTTAATTATTTGGTATTAGTCTAAGTTTCCCGACCATTGATGTCACAATAGTCTCTCTTAGGCTGGCTTCACACCACGGTGTTATCCGGTCCGGAGCTGTCCGGGATGACTTTGACAGCCCCGGACCGGATCAGCCCACAGAATCGGAGAGCCAAATGTGCCCTCCGGTCCTGTGTGCAGCCGGATGACTGTAATTGCAGCCGCAGCTGCTGATTTTTCAAGACCGCGGCTAGCATAGAGCTAGCCACGGTCCTGAAACAACAGCGGCGTGCAGCTGCCGGTATCCGGTTCCCGGATTCGCCCGGACCGAGGCAATCCAGCCCCATAGGCTCCCATATTAGGGAGAACTGGATTGGCCCGGGAAAATCCGGGATCCGGCTTCTTGGGGAGATTTTTCTCCCCGGACACAAAAACGTTGCAAGCACCATTTTTGTGTACGGTGAGAAAAATCTGATTTCTCCTTGATTTCACCGCAGAGATGAAACCGGATGGTAGAGAGCTGACATCCGACTCCATCTGGCCTCATAGGCTACTATGGGGCCAAAAACTGGTAATGGGCTGTCTGGTTTACACCGGACAGACCCAGACCGGACTGCGCCGTGGTGTGAAGCCAGCCTTACCTGGGAGACTTTTCACTGCTTTTGGACCTCTGTCTCATGTCTGTATTGGGACTTCACATTAAATGTGTTTCTTTCCTTTGGTAGTTGAGGAGTTAATTTCAGTCTCTACTCCCAGCAAGCTAGCTAGATCTTGTCCAGGTGTGGCTATGCTGTGATTACCCCTTCCCCTTTATATAGATATAAGATATCAAAAAAGCTAGGTAGAGTACACATGACGGGGCAATTTAACTCTTCCACTCCTCCACCGGTCACTCCAAATCAGACTATGAACATATGGTACCAGATAAGAGTAAATCAGATGGAGAATCTGGTTCAAACTTAATATGTTCGTTGCTTTATTAAGCAATGGCAAGATATACACAGCAACAACCCCTACATTTCCGGATACACTACATTTTATAATTCATGGAATGGGCGTACATAATCAGAGAGCAAGGTGGGATTATGTGAAAAGTCAGGTGGGTTTAAGCTAATGTCTATGAGTATATTGGCTAGTTTAATGAGTCCTTTGTCTTCTTTCTTGTATTCACGCCTCCTGGCCGGGTGTCATCCTCAAGCTGGTAGCTGGTAACATGCAAGGTCATTCCACATTCCATCCTTGATACTCCTTTCAATACAGGCCTCATCCTGGCACCTTATCTGTCTGTTTCCCATTCATCCCACGTCCTTTGTCCAGATGGATCTACACAGCTTCTGCAAAACTCAACTTAAACCATAAAATAGTCAAGAACAGCAAGGGGGTTGGGGATACAGAGTAGAAAGCGAGAAATGAAACTCAGAGAGATAAACAAGCAGAGATATATAAAATATATGGAAGAAAATAGACAAGATGGAGGCAGAAAGGAAACCAGTATAGTCAGGAAAGCAGTTGAAGGAAATACTGACAGAAAGAGGGGAAAAACATATAGAGAAACTATGAAAGGGAGAGAGAGAAGAGAACAACTCTTATCTGTTAATATACATATTAATTGATATAGAAAAACTTTAATATTTTATCCAGAATATTAGTACTTTGGTTATATTTGTGATATTAACATATAATATGATCTCTAATAGCTACATATTGATAAGGAAATATAATAATTTCCCCCACACACAAAACACTCAAAAACCAATGCAACGACAGCCCGACTATTATATTGGTGTGTAGTATACAGGTCTGACAATGTACTGCTTAAGCAAGTGTGCTATAATCAACACACAGTTTTTTTTTTTTTTTTTTTAATCAAGTATTTTTTTTTTGCAAGTAATCAAACCCACATAACCAAATACATGCAGTACAAGTTCAATTTTCCAAAATATCCCATCATACATAGAACAAAAGAAACCATCCCCCCCCCCCAGTCCATCGCGTCAGCTCAAAAATGTATGCTACCAGACCCACCATGTCTCCTCTAAATCCATGTAGAAATACACTTCATCACCAATACCCTCTAGATTACAGCCCGATTACTCTGTTTCCCAAAAGATCAAGTGATGCCAGCCCTGGGTATTCCAGCCAGCCTCCCCAAACATACTCAAACTGATTTAGCTTTCCCCATGTAGTGTAGATATTGCGTCCCATGAGGATTAAAAAATTGACTTTATTAACAAATTCCTTCTTGGCCGGGAGATTCTCATCAAGCCAGTGCAGAGCAATTATCTTACGTGCAATGTACAGCGTCCTTGCGATTGCCAACTTTCCCCATTTATCCATCGTCATATCTTCCACATGCCGCAGTATACATGTCAATGGGTCCCGAGACACAGTCACTCCCATCACCTATTATATGAGGTTTAAAACAACTAATCAGAACGCTTGTAGATGAGGAGAGGACCAGGGCCAGAGCATATTCTACTATATAATCGTTTAATTTTGTGTGTCTGTAACAGAAATCCCGCGTTGCTAATTGGTCACCTCCAGCCAGCCATGACCAATCAGCGACGCGGGATTTCAGAATTAGATGATTAGATAGTAGATGGCGGCCATTAGCGGTGCCGCTGCATACGCACCCCTCTTCACCCAGTCTCCCACCCCCAGCAGTTCGGCCCACTCCGCTCTGTCCTCCCCGTCGCTCTGTCCTACCTGCCTCTCTGTCCTTGCCTCTGCTCTGTCCTCCCCACCGCTCTGTCCTCCCTGCTGCTCTGTACTCCCTGCCGCTTCGTTCTCCCTGCCACTCTGTCCTCCCCCCCCCTCTCTTTGCTCCATCCCCCCTCCTTGCTGCTCTGTTCTCACCCACTCCCGGGCAGGAAGGGAATCGGCGGGTCATGTGACAGGCTCTGTGTGACGTCACATCAGCCTGCCCTGTCACATGACCTGCTGATTCTCTTCCTCCAGCTATTCACCGGCAATCGGAACACCGGGAGTGGGTGAGAACAGAGCGGCAAGGAGGGGGGATGGACATGTGTGTGTATATGTTTGTGTGTGTATATGTATGAGTGTATGTGTGTATACATGTGTGTGGCTGTATACGTGTGTGTGTATATGCAGTGGCGTAACTACCGGCATAGCAGCCGTAGCGGTCGCTTTGGGGCCCGGCGCTTGTGGGGGGCCCGGACCCAGCGCCGCTACGCAGCCGCTGCTATACCGGCAGCTGCGCCTGCGATACAGATACAGGGGCGGACTGGCCTGGCGGGCCCCGACACTTTGGGGCCACGCCCACTAAGTACCGCCCCCATACCCCCCTGGGTGCTGTAGGGGGGGCCCGGACGGAAAGGGGGGCCCATTGGTCCCCTGAGCGCCACATGTCATACAAGGGGGGCTTAGGGGGCCCCTGACCGCTGCCCCCACACGCTATCCTCGGGGCCCCCTGACCGCTGCCTCCATTACTGCTGCCGCGCTGCGTCCCCCGGCCACTCTCCATTACCGGCGGGCAGTCTCGCTGATCTGCCTGTCATGTGGGCTGTAGCCGGCGCCGCTCTATTTCCTGTATCGCCGGCTACAGCGTCACACTACATGACAGGCTGTGGCTGCGATCAGCGGCGCGACTGCCTGCTGCAGGTAATGGAGAGCGGGGGGGCCTGTATATACCACACCACCAGGGGCTCTGTATACTACCACCAGGGGACTGTATATACCTCCACCAGGGGCTCTGTATACTACCACCAGGGGCCTGTATATACCTCCACCAGGGGCTCTGTATACTACCACCAGGGGCCTGTATATACCAGACCACCAGGGGCTCTGTATACTACCACCAGGGGCCTGTATATACCTCCACCAGGGGCTCTGTATACTACCACCAGGGGCCTGTATATACACTCCACCAGGGGCTCTGTATACTACCACCAGGGGCCTGTATATACCACCCACCAGGGGCTCTGTATACTACCACCAGGGGCCTGTATATACCTCCACCAGGGGCTCTGTATACTACCACCAGGGGCCTGTATATACCTCCACCAGGGGCTCTGTATACTACCACCAGGGGCCTGTATATACCACACCACCAGGGGCTCTGTATACTACCACCAGGGGCCTGTATATACCACACCACCAGGGGCTCTGTATACTACCACCAGGGGCCTGTATATACCTCCACCAGGGGCTCTGTATACTACCACCAGGGGCCTGTATATACCACACCACCAGGGGCTCTGTATACTACCACCAGGGGCCTGTATATACCACCACCAGGGGCTCTGTATACTACCACCAGGGGCCTGTATATACCTCCACCAGGGGCTCTGTATACTACCATCAGGGGCCTGTATATACCTCCACCAGGGGCTCTGTATACTACCACCAGGGGCCTGTATATACCTCCACCAGGGGCTCTGTATACTACCACCAGGGGCTCTGTATACTACCACCAGGGGCCTGTATATACCACCACCAGTGGCCTGTATATACCACCACCAGGGGCCCTGTATACCACCACTGGGGCCTGTATATACCACCACTGCGGAGGCTGCTGTAATACTGCTGGGGCCTGTATATACCACTGAGGAGGCTGCTGTATACCACTGGGGCTGCTGTAATACTGCTGGGGCCTGTATATACCACTGGAGAGGCTGCGGTATACCACTGGGGCTGCTGTATATACTGCTGGGGCCTGTAAGGGGGTGCGTCTTGAAGGGGCGTGTCATTTGGGGGGCTGTCTTGGAGGGGGCGTGTCATTGGGGGGCGTGTCTTGGAGGGGGCCCCGTTCAAAAGTTTGCTATGGGGCCCTGCCAGTTCTAGTTACGCCCCTGTGTATATGTGTGTGTTTGTATTCATGTGTGTGTGTCTCGACATGCGTGCTTATACCTGTGTGTATATGTGTTTGTCTAATGTGTGTGTCTGTTTACGTGTATGTGTACATATGTGTGTCTGTATACACTTATACATAGACACGCTGTGGCTCATGTCATCTACTCTATAATCGTCTAATTCTGTCTGTCTCTCTGTAACAGAAATCCCGCATCGTTGATTGGTCGTGCCTGGCCGCTCGCAGTGGAAGTACCCCGACCTGCGGTAGCAATTTCACTCAGTGTGACATGCAGCAGCGACCAGGCCTCCGCTGGGAGATCGCTGATCCTGTCACGGACATCAGCGGCGACGCAACCAGAAGATGACCGGCACTAGCCAGTCATCACCCAGCTGCTCGCAGCGGAAGTACCC
Source organism: Allobates femoralis (assembly GCA_033576535.1). Classification (NCBI taxonomy): domain Eukaryota; kingdom Metazoa; phylum Chordata; class Amphibia; order Anura; family Aromobatidae; genus Allobates; species Allobates femoralis. The sequence goes on from JARQOC010000005.1 coordinate 515,218,684, forward strand.
TGACCAGCGCTAGCAACCTCGCTCAGTGTGACATGTATCAGCGACTAGGCCCCCTCTGTGAGATCAATACTATGCCCTAGGGTGACAGGGTCCCAATGACTGCCATACTGCTGCTGCATCGCTGGTGAGATCTGATTGTTTGACATCTCACCAACGACCACGTACTGACGCCCCAGCGAACCCTAATGGGTCGTATCAGTTGTAGGGATCACTGGAGTGTCGCCAAGTGTGACAGTACCTGACTGGTAGCTGGTGAGTTGCCACTCATTCAGATATATTGAATGAAGCCGCGTCGCTGATTGGGGAAAATCCTGTGTATTCATTGCATTATTTTAAAATCTTCAGAAATAAACAACATACATATTCCAGAACAATATTCGCCTCCTCGATCCCACACAGGACAATCTTCCCCGTCAGCCCTGCTCTACACATCCATACAAGGGTTCTATACACTCTGTACACAGTAAACATGCCCTGAAAGACAAATGTGGCAACTGCACGCCGTATTGTTGTGGCGCAACAGTTGTCATATTTGACTAGTAAAACAGTTCTGCCAAAGTAAAACCTTTTACATTTTTTAAGCTTCCCTTTCTTTTTTCTAAACACTTTTCTTCAACCAGAGGAAAGGCACAAATAGAGGGCAAATAGAAATTGCAAATTGTTCAAATTCTCAACTTCGCTTTTATCCTCCAATTTCCAAAAATGATACACCAAATTGATTTGCATCTAATCAATTGATTTATCTATAATAAATATACTGCATTAAAGTTCAACCTCCATTGAGAAGGCTAATCTACAGCATCAGACTAGCATAGTGGCATGTATACAAGGATGTTTAAATGGCAAATGTAGAAAGTTTCCATGTACTGTAAGTTATTCTGGAGTTGGAAAAGTGTAATCGATAAGACAGTTCTTAATAAAAATGAGGAAGCCTTGCTTCAGGTAAATGTTTTTGTTTCACATGTATCACCTTTTCTTTTAATATTGCTATGTGACGTTTCTCTATTATTTCTTCATCTACAGGATTATATGTGTTTACAAATAAAGCAACAACTGGGAGATACCATTCCGCAGCCACTTGTCTATTGGTTGTATGAATATATAAATATATTGTCAGGGGTGGGGTAGGCCAGGAGAACCGGTTCTCAAGGCCACCACCAGCCATCTGCTTCTTTAGAATTGTACATTTAACTTCTACAAGTGACGGCGCCAAAACCTTAGATTGCAGACACACCAACACTGTATAGGTAGGCAGCTCCTGCTGAACCCACCTCACCAGTGCGCCCGGCTGCATCCTCAGGCCGGCAGGAGAGGAGCCTGAAAGTAGACTGGAGAAGGTCAGCACAGGGCCAGGGTGAGTGTGACGTCTTCGATGCTCACAAAGTGAGGAGGTGACAGGACGAGGCTCGCCTCATGGTATGTTCATAGCCTCTATCTGCAGTCACTCTTTCTGAGGCACATGGTGATTTTGTGCAGGTTTAAACCTTCATACAGATCTGGTTGCGCTGTAAATGGCAGTCATCGCCTCCAGCATCACCTGATCTGTGTGCAACTTCAGTCTGCATCAATAATTCACAGAGGTATGATTGCAGTAGACAGGAGTATATAGCATCCTGCACTCATTGATCCGCAGCCTATGGGACCATTTACATTATATACAGAGCCATACATTATAACATGTGAGGACCTGTAACCAGGTCAGGTGGAGGATTAGTCAGTGCATATCCTGTAATAATGTCCCCATCCAATAATAATTTCCCCATCATTGCCATTAAGGTCCCTGTCCTGGACCCTTTAAGTAATCATGTCTCCTTCCTGAGCCCCCTGTCCTTGGGTCCCTCTTTATGTATAATGAATTGGTTCCCTTGTGTCCTATGGACAACCCCTTTATGTAATAATGTCCCTCCTAGCCTTGGTTGCCCTTTATGTAATAATGTCTTTCCCTTGTCCCTTGACATGAAGTTTTATTATAACACAAGTTAATAATAGCTGTTAAAGGCAGGTGATGGCTAAATATCACAGCCATCATCTACCGGGAAAGGTGTGGGATGGCATAAGACTTACAAAGTACGTTATATGTTGTAAAGGGGTTAAGCTGAAGGCGGTTGAATATTTCTAAAACAAGTGATTTTAATTTATCGGCCCTTTAATGAAAATGGCATTACAAGTAGAACATTAATTGAAAAGTTTTTATTGCATCCCGTTCCACGTTTGGAACAAAGTGCAAGGTTTTCTTATAGCTACGCAGCAGCCTGATTTTCATTGAATACATTTCTTACAATGTGTCAACTGTGATGAGCAATTATCACTATTCTATTGTGTAACTGGCAATATATTAATTTTCAACAATTCCAAGGGACACGAAGAAGCTTGTGAATAGCAATTAAAATTTAAGATGTAAAGAGATTCTGTTAAACATAACTAATTCCATTTTGGCAAATCGTCAGTGGCCATCTGCCTAATTGTTGTTGTTCATTTAAAATGATCTATTTCCGACAGAATTAGTAATGGCGCACATTAAGAGAAATGCAAAACAGCTATTGTTTGAAATGGAATCAGTGCCTGTCAATGTTAAGTACCGCATGTTTTCTTTGTTAGCTTATTCAGTCCCATATGCATATTGTCACTATAGGGCATGGTGTTTGGAGAATTTACATTTTCCACGAAACTGGGACAGTCGTGTGATAAGTTTATTGTTTAGTCTCTCTTATTTTTTTCTCTTGCTGAAAGTTAACTGTACCCATGTTCACACTTGGGCTAAGCTCACTTTCATCATTTGACAGACAGTACATTAACTCCTATTTTGTTTTTACTGTAGGTCTTCTCAATGGTAGTAGAAGGGTTGAATGAATGCCACGCTGCCGTGAATAACAGACGGTCCTTCATGGTGATTTTTCGTTTTTTTCATGCGTTTTGGAGATTCCATCCCCTTCATCATAACATGATTTTATCCTGATGAAGAAGACGAAATCTCCAAACGCTAGAAAAATAAAATCATCATCAAAGAACCATTGCAGTGGTTGAGACTCTCGGGACCTGACCTGGCTGGCTGGTCCAGGGGGCAGGGGGGCAGATGCCCCCCAGGCCAGTGGTCAAGCAGCAGTTTTGGGGCCGCCGGCCATGTCAAGTTGGTCTGGGAGGCCGCTCTGACCGTTGAAGCTCACTGCTCATGGGCTACTGCTGTGTGCTTGCCCCCCAGGCCGTGAGATGACAGAACCCCACAAGGTTAGCCCCCTCGTGTTTCTTCACACCTGTAATATTTTGCTTACTGGATCAGATTCAAATGTAAGACCGTGCATGGCTAAATAGTAATCAGTGGCTGGATTTATTTTCCTTAGACTGCAAAGTTAAAAAAATCGGATCAGCTGAAATGAGTTACTTAAAACAGACAAAAAAGAATTGTGTCTGCATAACCTTTTTGCCAATGGATTGCTGTTGGATCTTTCCTAATTAGTGAATGGGGGAACTCTTCAGGTTCGGGACCCAGCTTGATGCGTTACAGCAAGGCAATAGTTAATACTCTACTTATACTTATGGGTCCTGGTTCCCTCTTCCTGGTGTGACGCGTCGCTGCGTCACTTCCGGGCCGCCCCTTATCTTCTAGCCGTATGTGATTGGCTATTGGAACAGTCACATGACTTCACCCCAGAAGCGTCTCAGCACCACGGCACAGATGCAAAAATTATATGGACCCGGTAAGTATAATTAGTATAATTACTAACTATTACCTTGCTGCAGCCCATCAACCCCAGTCACAAACACAGGAAGAAACAGCAAGTTCGCCCATCACTTGTCCTAATGGATGATTGCCGGAAATGTGAACTTAAAATTACCTGAGATGTGTTTAATATAGAAGCTACACACAAATCAATAGTTGCAATCTGATTTTCTTGGACAACCTTGAAGCACTTTTTGATCCTCATGTATAGGGGAAGTACGGGTGATGAATTCAAAGTTGCTTAGCTATTTCCGTGACTTCTATAGAGTTAAATGCTTGATACCCCTTTTCTAGCATGGCCCCCTATTTATTCTATGGTACAAAGAATGCTGTACACAGGAGTAGCAAATGGGACTCTTTAAACTTACTTTCTTCCGATAAAGATTCCAGAGATGGGGCAGCTTCTCAAGCATTTAGGATATATCTTTAGAATGTGGCATAAATGTCCAAAATCAAAATAGCTTTTTACTGTATGATATGATGGGGTGACATCCTGTTGTGTGACACCTCTTGCCTTCTAATAAACCAGCTTTCCAATATATTGTATTGCAGGATAAGCTTATTTCCCAATGTACAGCTATGTTCACACTGTGCGCTTTTGATTCGTTTTATTTTGCGCGTTGTGAAATCTGGATCTGCTTTTTAAAAAAACACATCAGAAATGGATAATGCATTTTTTAACCGTTTTTGTGCATTTTTGCTGCGTTTTTTCTACACTTATTGGAGATACACCCAATGTACTATGTAACCTGTGAAGTGCTGCAGTTAATGCATTTATGGCACGGAAAACATTACCATCCATGGAAAATGTCGATACAAGTAAAAAAAATATACTATTTAAATAAAATAAAACACTATGCCATGTTTGGTATCACTGTGTACTGACCTGGAAATCTTATTGCCAGGTCATGCAGTTGCAGAATTGTGCTTTTTGTCTATTTAGCCACAGATTTTTTTCCATACATCATATGATAAAATGCAATGGTGTCATTCAAAAGTACAACCCATCTTACAAGAAAAAGCCTCACATGGCTATATCGACCAAAAATTTAAAAGTTATGACTCTTGGAATTAGGGGAGGAACAAACTATAAATAAAAAAAAAAATATATCACCCAGTCCTTAAGGGGTTAAAAACAAGCAGCAAGTGTTTTACCTCACTGAAATAATTAGCTGAGATCCTGTGCTGTCCTGTCTGTATACTCTTCCTTTGCTTCATCCCCTGCTGAAGAGCTGTGGTATGTTCAGACCATGTTACTGTATGGTCAGATATTAGACAACTATTGATATGAATCCCACTCAGATGGTTGTTGTTCCCAAGAAAGTCAGATTGACTATGCAGGATAAAAGAGGACACCTTGCTAAATTGCCACTAAAGCCCTTCATTCTCAGTAGTGTAAATGTTCCCAGATACTTAACCCTCACCAATCATAAAGTGATAGCAAATCCTAGTCAGATGACATGACTTTCTAAAGGCCGGGTTACACGTAGCGATGTTCCAGGTACCCGACCAATGATCGGGATAGCTGGAACATCGCTATGTCATCGCTGGTGAGATGTCAGCAGGCAGATCTCACCAGCGATCACCCAGCGATGGCCAGGGCGTCGCACTGGGAATGGCGTTGTTGGTCGTTGCCTCTATCACACATGCCGATGCATGCGTGACAGCGGCAGACCAGAGACTGAAAAATGTATCCGGATGTTTCGCAACGATCAGCGATCTGATCGCTGGTCGTTGCGGCATGTCACTCCAGCGACGTCACTGGCGGGGTCGCTGCAATGTCACAAAACCTATGACGTTGCAGCGACATCAGTAGCGATGTCACTGCGTGTAACCCGGCCTCAAGGCTACTTTTACATCAACCTTTCTCTGCATTTATGGCAGATCTGGCAGTCTTGCCACATCTGCCACCTAACGGAATACTTACAGCAAGCCTGCATTCGGCCTAATTTATTTCCTATGGGACTTGCGGACATGTGCGTCACTTGTGGTTTTGCCATGATCCAGTCTATCCGTCACTTGCGCAGCGGACAAAAACCACTCCTATCAGAGTTTTTTGACTCTCCGCAAGTGCAAAACTGCAATAGCAGCACAAGTCCGCAAGTTCCATAGGGAATGAATTAGGCTGAAAGCAGTCTTGCCGCAAATGTTGCCGTTAGGCAGCAAATGTGGCAAAATGTCGGATCTGCCGCGAATGCTGAGAAATGCTGATGTGAAAGCAGCCTGAGGTAGAAAAAAGGTTTTGAAATAAAAAAAAATATAGGTACAATATAGACATACCGGTAGGTTAAATGGATTGTCCGCTACTCGGACAACCCCTTCTAATTCCACATATCTCCCCCAGGTAAAATAAAAATGCTTATACTCACCTCCTATGCTGGCACGGTTTCAGTAATGTTTTCAGTAATGTTGGTAATCTCGTACCCGAGTCTGGTATGACATTGAGAGCCATGCTTCCCATCATCGCTGTCATCTCCCTGCCTTCGTTTAAAACGCTAATCAACAGAATGTGAGCTGGACTTGTGTGAAGTCACAATGTCACCTGAGCCCCGGGAACGTGATTACTGACACCACTGGAAAGGAGCCAGCACAGGAGGTGAGTATAAGCTTTTTTTGTTTTACCTGGGTGAAACGTGTGGATTCAGAGGGGGTTGTCCTAGTAGTGGACAACCCCTTTAATAACCATTTAGATGAAACTTGTTACATTAAATTTATTTTCAAATCATCAGGAAATACAGAAGTTCAATGTTTGAGTTTTTCTTCTGTTATGAGCTTACATACCGTAGGTTAAATCAAAGTCTTAACATGAAAGGTAGAAGAATAATTCGAGCAATGAGATGCATGTGAAGTGCTTGATACATTTTATTGTAGTTTCATGTTCTATCGCAACAAGAGGCTCCTTTCTATATTTTCCTGCTCATCCTCTTCACAGCAGCTAATCCTTCATCACACAGACGGTTTTATCTGATTAATCAGTCAACCCTCATCTCATGATAGTGTGAGTGAAGGAGTTATGACTACCCACATCTAGCAGCACTTCAAGCCCGAAATCTTGCTGCGTCAAATAAAAATTATTGTAACGACAACACATCTATCAACAAAAACAGAGAGCTAAAACACATTTTAAAGAATACACGATGGGAACAACAGGAGTTGTAGAGGGGTAATTATTTCAAGGAAAGCAGAAGTGTCTTATGTTAGATTATTGTCTTTCTGTTTTTAAAGAAGCCCTCCAATTAACTTTTTTATTGATTAAATGTGTGTATATATACATGTAGTGTAGTGACTGTATTACTATACTCGCCTACTATACTGCTCATTCTACACTCTATACATGAGCCAGAAATCTTGTTTACAATGAAAATCTATGGAACCTTGTTCTGACGCTCCATAGACTTACATGGTAAAGTCACTTCCAGGTCACGCAGTGCGCAGGAGAATCTGCAGAGCAGTGACTAGGGATGCGCGAATCCTAAATTACTCGGACTCGCTAGACTCTGACGAGTCCGAGTACAGGACTCGCTACTCGTTGCGAGTCTAGCGAGTCCAATGTAAATGAATGGGGAACCAGTATTGCAGCGATTCCTCTGCTGCTGGACCCTATAAGGGGTCTGGCAGCAGAGGAAAAACCTGCAATTCCCCATTTTATTCTTTTAAGCCAGCGGCATAAAAGCCGCTGGCTTTTAAAGAATAGTAAAAAAAAAAAATGGATTTACCGGGGGAGCAGGGATGCAGGACTCAGGCGGGGAAGCAGGCGGTGAAATTTGCTCACTGCCGCTTCCCCCACTGAGTCCTGACCAAGGGAGGGCTTGGGGGGGGGAGGGATTATGCGCTTGCACCGGACCAGCTGGCTACTTACCCCTGCCTCCGCCGACGCCGGCCCACAGACTCGCTCCCCGAGTCTCTCTGCTGCTGCCTGAGTCCGGAGATTCCTGAGCGGTGTGAGAAGCAGTGAATAAATTAACTTCCGTCACCGCTCAGGAATCTCCGGAGGCAGAGCAAGTCGGGCTGACAGCAGGGTTCAGCTCAGGTCATAATGACCTGAGCTGAACCCTGACTGTTTAGTCAGTTCTCAGCTCTGCTACATCCCTGTGTGTCTAAGCACAGGGATGTAACAGAGCTGAGATTGCGTTTTGGACTACGTCGGACGGAAGAGGATTTTTTAAATAAAGATGGAGTCCCTAATTGTGTTCTTTTTTATTTCTAATAAAATTATTTTTCTCTGTTTTGTGTTTTTTTTTCTATTGATTACTGGAAATTCATGGCGGTCATGTCTAATATTGGCGTGACCGACATAAATTTCGGGCTTAGGGCCAGCTGATAATACAAAGCTGGCCCTAACTCCTTTATTACCCAGTGAGCCACCCGGCACCAGGGCCACTGGAAGAGTGGGGTTCAGCGCCAGAAGATGGCGCTTCAATGAACGTGCCACCTTCTGGGGCGGCTGTGGGCTGCAATTTGCAGCGGGGGTGCCCAGAAAGCTTGGGCCTCCTAGCGCTGTGGATTCCAGCCCCCAGTTGCTTAGCTGTACCTGACTGGACATAGAAATTGCGCGGAGCCCCACGCATTATTTTTTTATTATTTCATGAAATTCGTGAAATAGAAAAAAAGGGGGCTCCCCTATATTCTTGTGTTTGGCCAGGTACAAATAGGCACCTGGGGGTTGGGGGCAGCTCGTCGCTGCCTGCTGTATCCGGCTGGTTACAGAAATACGGCGAAGCCCACGTCATTTTTTTTTCTGAAAAATCAATAAAACAATCCTAAAAAAGGGACTGCATCTTTATTAACCCCTCGACCATGGTCGAGGGGTTAATAAAGATGCAGTCCCTTTTATTTATATTGTTTTATGGATTTGTCAGAAAAAAATTTGACGTGGGCTTCGCCGTATTTCTGTAACCTGCCGGATCCAGCAGGCAGCGACGAGCTGCCCCCAACCCCAGGTGCCTATTTGTACCTGGCCAGAAACAAGAATATAGGTGAGCCCCCTTTTTTTTATTTCATGAATTTCATGAAATAATAAAAAAAAATGCGTGGGGCTCCGCGCAATTTCTATGTCCAGCCAGGTACAGCTAAGTAGCTGGGGGCTGGAATCTGCAGCGCAGGGAGGCCCAAGCTTTCTGGGCACCCCCCGCTGCAAATTGCAGCCCGCAGCCGCCCCAGAAGATGGCACGTTCATTGAAGCGCCATCTTCTGGTGCTGAACCCCACTCTTCCAGTGGCCCTGGTGCCGGGTGGCTCACTGGGTAATAAAGGGGTTAGAGCCAGCTTTGTATTATCAGCTGGCCCTAAGCCCGAAATTTATGGCGGTCACGCCAATATTAGACATGACCGCCATGAATTTCCAGTAATCAATAGAAAAAAAAACACAACACAGAGAAAAATAATTTTATTAGAAATAAAAAAGAACACAATTAGGGACTCCATCTTTATTTAAAAAATCCTCTTCCGTCCGACGTAGTCCAAAACGCAATCTCAGCTCTGCTACATCCCTGTGCTTAGACACACAGGGATGTAGCAGAGCTGAGAACTGACTAAACAGTCAGGGTTCAGCTCAGGTCATTATGACCTGAGCTGAACCCTGCTGTCAGCCCGACTCGCTCTGCCTCCGGAGATTCCCGAGCGGTGATGGAAGTTAATTTATTCACTGCTTCTCACACCGCTCGGGGATCTCCGGACTCAGGCAGCAGCAGAGAGACTCGGGGAGCGAGTCTGCGGGCCGGCGCCGGCGGAGGCAGGGGTAAGTAGCCGGCCGGGTCCGGTGCACCCCCCCCAAGCCATCCCCTGGTCAGGACTCAGTGGGGGAAGCGGTAGTGAGCAAATTTCACCGCCGGCTTCCCCGCCTGAGTCCTGAGTCCCTGCTCCTGCTCCCCCGGCCCGGTCCTAACTTAGGATCGGGTGGGGAGGCTGCGGGGGGGAGGGGGGGAAGAGGGATGATGGACTCGTTACTGTGCGAGTAATAGTTTGGAAACTCGCAGAGTACCGAGTCCTGCGATTCCACTATTACTTGCAGAGTAACGAGTCCTAGCGAGTAGATTCGCCAATGCCTAGCAGTGACATCACAGAAAAGAGAAGACTAATGAGAATAATGACACTGGAGAGAGCAGAGGTAGATGAGTAAATTAACACACAATACATTAAATGTGCATACACACACATTTAAATTATAAATATAGTTTCATTAAAGAAAAAAAAAAACACAATACTGTACGGGTTGTTAATAATGGGTCATATAGCAGCTATGATAATGCTTTTTTGTGCTATATGACTTATTTTCTCACTTTTATTGTGCTCTTTTAAAAACTGCATTTTATGGCTGTGTGAGCATGGCCAGCAACAGATAATAGTGAGCATTGCAATGTGCCAGCAGAGATGGGGTTAACAGAGATTGTGTCTGAGCAGAGAAGGAGCCAGATGACACATTAGATACTTGTGCCAAGGAAAGAGGAGTTTTCAGTGATCCCGACATTGTTCAGCACTGTGCTGTAGCCTGTGGTAATCTTATACATTGTCACCTCATCACCTGCAGTCAGGAGCTCGCAAACTGTGTAGGCCCGACCTCTTTACCCTTATATGGTTACATGCCCCGTATTCAGTGTGAAGACAGATCTGACTGAGAATGAACATATGTTTACTTCATACACAGTGTAGTAGGGACACCTTGTGAAAGGTATATGAATGGTTTTCAACCAGATTTCTCTTATAAAGTATATTTAAAAGTTTGTTGAAATATTTTGGTCTACATTATTATTAAATAATAATTTAAATGGCGGTTACGCTTTAATCAACAAAAATGTTAGAGGGAATGCTTTGTTACAGTGTGCATTTTCGTTTGTATTTTTCATTCTTAAAATTGCTTCATATATGCTCTATGAAAATTAATGAACTAAAGCATTATGAAGTATTGATTGTAATTCAAAGAATAATTTAAATACTCTTTTGCTTCCTTTGCTTGTAGATTACAAAATATACAGGAGAAATTAAAGTGTATGAATGTATATTTTGCTAGTTCTTTTGTATAAACGGTATGTCTGCTACAGAAATCTGCAACAGTATCTCTCCCTCAGTCTTTTGCTGATTTCACATGAACGTTTAACCCCTTCGTCCCATTATTCTTTTTTTCCTCCCCTTCTTCCAAGAGACATTTCTTTTTTATTTTTTCTTGTTTTTTGCGGAATAGTTGTACCGTATATACTCGTGTATAAGCCGACCCGTGTATAAGCCGACCCCCCTACTTTTGCCCCCAAAACCTGGGAAAACCTATTGACTCGTGTATAAGCCGAGGGTGGACCCCAGCACAGGTATACAGCCCCCAGCAGTGTGGTATATAGGCCCCCCCAGTGGTAGTATACAGCAGCCTCCCCAGTGGTATGCAGGCCCCAGCAGTATATACAGCAGCCCCAGTGGTATACAGCAGCCCTTAGGTAGTACACAGCAGCCCCAGAGGTATATACAGCAGTCCCAGGGGTATACACAGCAGCCCCAGGGGTGTACACAGCAGCCCCAGGGGTGTACACAGCAGCCCCAGGGGTATACACAGCAGCCCCAGGGGTATACACAGCAGCCCCAGGGGTATACACAGCAGCCCCAGGGGTATACACAGCAGCCCCAGGGGTACACAGCAGCCCCAGGGGTATACAGCAGCCCCAGGGGTAGTATACAGCAGCCCCAGGGGTAGTATACAGCAGCCCTTAGGAAGTATACAGCAGCCCTTAGGTAGTATACAGCAGCCCCAGAGGTATATACAGCCCCAGTGGTATACAGCAGCCCCAGAGGTATATACAGCCCCAGTGGTATACAGCAGCCCCAGTGGTATATACAGACCCCAGCATTATTACAGCAGCCGCCCCAGAGGTATACAGAGCAGCCCCAGGGGTAGTACACAGCAGCCCCAGGGGTAGTACACAGCAGCCCCAGGGGTAGTACACAGCAGCCCCAGGGGTAGTACACAGCAACCCCAGGGGTAGTATACAGCAGCCCCAGGGGTATATACAGCAGCCCCAGGGGTGTACACAGCAGCCCCAGGGGTAGTACACAGCAGCTCCAGGGGTAGTACACTGGCCCCCCTCACTGTTTGGCGCGCCCACCTCAGGATGGCCCCCCCTGCATGCAGCGCTGCGCTCATACATTACCAGCCTATCAGCTGTCATCCTCCGGTGGCGGATCGCGTCTCCCGGCTTCCATCTTCATCTGTGTCTTCCTGCTTTGTGGCCGGGGCTCATCGCGACGCCGGCCGGTCATGTGACATGCAGGAAGACACAGATGAAGATGGAAGCCGGAGCCGGGAGCCGCGATCCGCCACCGGAGGATGACAGCTGATAGGCTGGTAATGTATGAGCGCAGCGCTGCATGCGGGGGGGGGCCATCCTGAGGTGGGGGCGCCAAACAGTGAGGGGGTCCCGTATATACTCGCGTATAAGCCGAGGGGAGACTTTTCAGCCCAATTTTTGGGCTGAAAAAACTCGGCTTATACGCGAGTATATACGGTACTTTTGAATTACATAATTCATTTTACCTTATAGTGTACTGGAAACCAGGAAAAAAAATCCAAGTGCGGTGAAATTGCTAAAAAAGTGTAATTTCACAATTGTTTTTTTGGGATTTTTTATTTACCATATTCACTATATTGTAAAACTGCCATGTCGCGGTACGATGACTCGGGTCGGTATGAGTTTGTAGGCTTTTACTGTTATCTAAGTGGTCAAAAAAAAAGTTCAGTATGCGTAAAAAAAAAATTGTGCTTTTCACTCCATTTTCCAAGAGCCGTAGATTTGTCTTTTTTCAGTATCTGGGGCTGTGTAGGGCTTATTTTTTGTGAACTGAGTTGATGTTTTTAATCACACCATTTTAAGGTAAATGTGATGTTTTGATCGCCTGTTATTGCATTTTATTACAATATATAGGCAACGAAAAAATAAAACTTTTGGCATATTGATTTTTATTTCTGTTATGCAATTTACCAGTCAGAATAATTTATTTTATATTTTGATAGCTCAGACATTTCTGAATGTGGCCATACCAAATATGACTTTTTATCATTCGATAGTTTTTTTTTTCTTTTTTCAATGGATTAAAAGAAGGGCGATTTGAACTTTTATGGTTCCTTTTTTTTCATATTTTTAAAAGCTTTTTTAACTTTTTATTTATTTTACTAGTTCTCTAAGGGGACTAGCCTATACAGTCCAATTGCTTTTGCTGTACTGAGCCGTGCTGATGCATGGCTCTGCAGAGCACAAATGCTGATCTCCTGTGAACGCTGGCACTCAGTGGTCATCATCTGACACCTAGTTGTCATGACAACATATTGGCACCCTGTGATCACATCACAGAGCCACCAATGGTGGCAGGAAATGGGGCGTTCCCCACTAGCACATGTTAGAACACACTGTCAGAGTATATCTTTAATAGATTTAATAGAGTAGTGTTTTTCTATAAGCCAAAAGAGACTTTTGGGGCTCCCTAGGCTCAAGGGCCTGGGTGCAATTGCAACCTCTGCACCTGTTGCAGTTACACCCCTGGTTATACCTATGGGCAGGTTCCCAGAATCGTCTGTTCAGTTTGAGTGACATCTATGGAAAAAATGGACAGAACTCAGACCAATCACAGCATTATTTTATCCCATCCATATAATATAGCGTGAATCCTTAACCTATTCAGGTTAGGATATAGCTGGAATTTACTAGTTCTTCAAATTTTTCATGTTGAACTGGACACATAATGCAATACTTACTGCAGAAAATAATATTTATATATATATATATATATATATATATATATATATATATATATAGTGAATGTATATATATATATATAATTTTGCCTTTCCATCTCAGAGATATTAGTGATCAAAGTGTTTGGAAGTTGAACAGTTTTTTTTTTTTAAGTCCAAGTGGGCAGTACCAGAGAGATTTCGGTGGGGGCGTATATTTTTTCTTCTTCCTGTTGCTAACCAATCATAAGCAGGCTGAGACACAGTGGGAAAAAGATCATACTCCATAATAGCTTAGGTCAGAATATGCTGAGACATAATGACACAATATGCCTTCCTCTCAGCAAAATGATGACATGCTGTAGTACAGCAGAGCCGAGTGTGATTAACTAATAGCTTTTAGCTATCCTCTCAGGCGCTCAATGTGTGGAGAAGAGCAGAACTGAACTGTTGAGTCTCCTTATAAACACCTGTAGTATGGTAGCTTTCCTGTCAAATTAAAGTCAAATTACCTTTATTGATAGAACTAAATACACATTAACATTGCCAAAGCAAGTTGAGTGTTGCCAATTCTGCTGTAATGTCCCTCCCGCCACACTGACTGCCGGAGATTAAAGCTGTTAATTACACTCAGGTCTGCCGTGCTCCAGCATATGGGATTACCCTGCAGTGAGGAGAGAAGACTCTGTCCTTAAGGCCGGTTTACACGCTGCGATGACCCAGCAACCCGACCAACGATCAGGATTGCTGGGACATCGCTATCTGATCGCTGGTGAGCTGTCACACAGGCAAACTCACCAGCAATCAGTGACCAGCGAGAACGCTGGTAACCAGGGTAAACATCGGGTAACTAAGCATAGTGCCGCGCTTAGCTACCCGATGTTTACCCTGGTTACCATGTTCCAGCGTGTACTGTGCGGCGCTGGGCATCGGCCGGGAGGTCGTCAATTGTTGGTCTCCCACTGTCACACATGCGCTGATGCTGGCCATCCAGCGGGAGACCAACGATCGAAATACAGCCCTGGCCATTCCGCAACGATCAGTGATCAGCGAGCTGATCGTTGCAGGATGTCACGCGTAGCTACGAGGTCGCTGCAACGTCACAAGTTGCAGCGACATCGTTAACGATGTCGACACGTGTAAACTGGCCTTTATGTCTCAGTAGATCCTGTTCCAATCTATTAGGGTAGATTCTTCTTTCTCCACTATTGCTGCCTGCTTATTATTGGTCAGAATCAGAGGGCGTACACGCCCCCAGTGAAATCTCTCTGGTAATGCCCACTTCAGCTTAAGAGAATTTAATGTTTAGATGCTAAATACTTTGACTGCTAATATCTGCAACGGAGAAGCAAAATAAAACAAAATAATAATAACTATATGTTTTATTCTGCTCTATTACATCGTGTGTCCAGTTCAATATGAACATTTGGTGAAAGGTCCTCTTTAACATAGGCAATGCAGTCAAATAATAGTTAAAGTCTATCTCCTCTTGAGAACAGAGGATTTTTGTTACCAAGCAAATGACAAAGTTGCCTGTTTTTACCAGCACTTTGCAATTTTACCCATTCGGGATGATGAGATAAACTCTTTACGGGAACCTTTTTTTTTTGTTGGTCTGCAATTGCAGTCATAGGAGGTTTCTGAATTCTTCCATCTAATACATTTTTTTATTGTTCAGTAAGAATTTCTGTTGAGAGACTGAAGTAAGTAAAGGGTTTGCTAACCTGCACTTCAGAACACAAGCAATGCTTTGATTATACTTATACCGATGGACCATTAAGCTTGTCATTATTTACTCTATTTTCTATTGAAATGTTTTTCTATGCATTTTTGATTCATTTGGATCCAAGGGGACCTTATTTTATGCTATTTTTCCTTAATGGTACTATTCATGCTATATATTATGCACAAATGAAGCTCAGTAATCAGGTTAGAAATGTGAAATAATGGAAGATCTGAGACGGGGCTTATTATGAGTTAGTTTTCTTGTTATTACATCATGAAATATATAAAAGGCTGCTTCAAAATGAGCGATGTCTTTAAATCAATATTCAGTATAAATGGTTTGTGAAATCATGAACTTGCAGCATTGTATCCTGGAGGGAAAATATAAATCATTTGTTGATATAAAATATATAATGACTTTTGTGGATTGTAATCATATCATATATTTCAAGAGGAGGGGCTGGCGTTTTCAACCACATTTAAAAAAAAATCTTAAAATTCACATGAGCAAAGATTGTATTTTCTTACATGAACATAATAAGAAACACATAAATGTAAAATAAAAATGAAATAAAACTTGTGAAAATCATCCTGTGCAGACGAGCTGCCATTAGGACAGTAAGGGCCGGTACTGCCGACAGGGTCTTGGCAACATAAAGTGAAAACAGGGACCCGCTGCCATCCAAATATGTTTTCTACTATGTAATAGGAAGTTAATGCTGCCAATGCCATGACTATTGGGCCCCACCAAGCCGCTAATTTCCCCCTTACTTGATGGCAATAAAAACTGTCTTAGAACCCTTTCACATCAGCGTTTTGAGCTGATCACGGCAGCTGTGGTGAAAAAAACGCAACTGCCGCGATTACCGCATAACGTCTGCACTTGTGGTTCACTTGTGGCAAGCCTCATGCAATGTCTATGGGGCTTGCGGCAGGTGCGGTACAGTTGCGGTTTCGGCACTTGCCGCCGCGAAAAAACTGCGGTCAGCTGCGGTTTTCCCGCTGCCGCAAGTGCCGAAACCGCACCTGCCGCACACTTACCGCAAGCACCATAGACATTGCATGGGGCTTGCCTCAAGTAAACCGCAAGTGCGGCCGTTATGCGGTAATCGCGGCAGTAGCGTTTTTTTCACCGCAGCTGCCGCGATCAGCGCAAACGCTGATGTGAAAGCAGCCTTAAGCAATCCAAACATGAGTATCTCCTGTGACTTCACTATCTTCTTCTTCTACCCTCCTCCTCACAGCAATATAATGCGTGTGCTGCATCTGAGGACGAGGTGAAGAACTACTATATACCTCAGTTGTATATAAGTTAATCAAGGGACTATTCAATGAGAGCGAAAGTATGTGCAATAATGTAAGAGGTGGGCGAACCCGCAGATATTCGGGTTCAGCAAATCCGGAGGGACTTTTAAAAAAGTCTGAGTTCGGGACTTGACTTGAAATGGAGCCCGAACCCCATATAAGTCTATGGGGACCCAAATGTTAGTGATATAAATTGGTGGATAGAGGGCTGCAAAATGAGTCAAAATGAAGACAATCATTCTCACCGAAGAATGCGCGTCTGTAACACTACTTCCAGGTCCGCTTATTAAGCCTCATGCTTATTCACTGCTCTCTCCACTCACTGTGACAGTGTCTATGATTGGCTCTTGCAGTCAGATTGCTCCCCAACCTTTTGTGCCAGCATTTATGATTGGTTGCCATACACATTTGTGTATGGCGAAGAAGCTGCTTTCATATTAGGGTAAAAATAAATAAATAATTAAATAATGGCATAGGGTACCCTGTATATTGATACTCAGCAAGGATAAAGCACATGTCTGTGAGCTTTAGCCCACAGCCATGTGCACTATGTTGGCTGAGTTAGATGTGCCACTTCTAGGGTGACTGTGGGGCCGCATCTTGCAGCTGTGTACTTTACCTGCACTGAGTATCAACATATGAGGGCTCCCACGCTATTGCCCCTTTCCATTTCAACCACGCCATCCAAGATCACTTGCATTATGCGTGATTGTACTCTTCCTGCAACCTTGTGCTGTTTCATTTCTGATAGCCAATGCAGGATGTAGCTAAACCCATAAATGTTGGCTTTGTAAACTAGGATTTCAGTCTCGGTGGGGTGCACTTATATACTGTTGGGCAGCCAACCTAATCTAATGGATATCACTAATAGGCTGTAAGCCAGATACTGTGATAAAAAAAAATGTATGTGACTAGTGCCCTTGCAAGTCTTATCCATGTGCAATTCTAATAGTAAGCAATCACCCCCTCCAAATATTGGCAGGTTGTGAGTGCTTGTCTCATTAGTATTTTGTTTCCACCTTTATGAAGTTGGCCTGTTACATCTTAGCATCTGTGACCTGGGCAGGTGAATACTGTTGCTGTTTTGGTTGCTGTGTTAACATTTATGATAGCTTCTGCCAATATTGTCTTTCCATTTCCTTTCCCCAATATATTGAGATTTTTAGCGGGTCCAGACCTCTTGTTTATATTGGCCTCAGGAATTCCTTATGGCGACCATGCGTACAACCATAAACTAGAATAAGAGGGATCCTGAAAGTAGCACAAAAAATCCAAGGAAAGCTGAGTGACACTTCTACAGCAAGATTCTCTATGTTGTACACCATAAATATACAATATGAGGTCACTGCTACTATAATCTTTTAGTCAATTTTATTCCCCCATTTATATACAATATCCAGCAAAGGCATAAATACATGTATATGACAATGGTAGACCATTTAAAAGCTGTTGAGCTCATTATAAGTACAGCTCAGACTAACTTTATTATCTTTCTAGTAAGTGTTTCCTCACATACCAGTTATAACTCTGTAAGCGAATGGTTTTCTTTACTAAAGGAGGGAAGCAAATTTGGGTTTTCTGGTCATCATAATGGGAGACCCAGACAATGGGGTTTAGGGCTCTGCCCTCCGGAGGTCACACTAGGTACTACAAGTTTGTAGACACCGCCTCCTCCGCTTATAAACCCCCACCGTAGGAGACATCCTCAGTTTTAAACTTAGTGTGCTCGGAGGATCACGCTTTGCTTGCACTTCACTGCATTCTCACAGCTTACGTGATGGCGTCTGAAGACAAGGTAAAATGGTCCCCGTCGGGGACCCTCGACAGTCTCCCCGCTCACCCTTTGTGGAACACGCAGGTGGAGGTACCGGAGGGCAAAATGCCTGGACACTCTGTGTTCTCCCGGTACGCTGTCGCACTCCTTTTTCCATCCCTTCTGGGGGCTCTGGAGAATGGGAGTTGGGAGCCTTGCACAGCTCCGCTCCGTCCGAGGCCTCCCTAAATGGTGCTTACAGACCGGACTGGAGCCAGCCCAGTCTGAGGCCTCCCTAAATGGTGCTTACACTCCAGACTGGTGCTGCACCCCCGTCCGAGGCCTCCCTAAATGGTGCTTACAGACCGGACAGGCACTGAGGCCCGTGCGTCTCCTGTGTGCCTGGGGGTAGTGTCGGACACTTTAATGTGTCCTGACACTCAGACCGCGCGTACCCTCGGGTCCGCGGTTCTGTCGGTGTGCCCTGTGCTGGGGTCACCCTGGCTGACCGCCCTGTGTATCACAGGGGCTGCGGCTGTGGACTGCAGGTGTTTGTATATGCTGACAGTCTGTGTGTGTATGTGCTATTCACACTTTCCCGCGCTGCGGGCTCTAGTCACCTCCATTAATGAGGCTGCCTGGAGGATGGGAAGCAGCCCTTGCGGTGACATCACCGATGGGCGTGTGTGTGTGCTTCCCGCGTGTTCTCGGCGCCGCCCACGACTTTGCTCTCGACGGCCATCTTCTCCCTCACTTCCCGGCTGGGATCTATCGGCAGCACGTGTCGGCACTTCAGGGGAGACCGGAACTCGCGGAGGTCACACACACACACCGCTTCCTCCTACCGCTTTACTGCGGTCGGTAAGCCACCGGGTTTCCCGGTTTGTTTTTTGTGACAAATTGGCTTATATTCTCCCCACTGTGGCGATGTCCTCAGTTGGGAAGCATGCTGCTAAGGCGGCGGTGGTCACCATTACCTGTGCTACATGCAAAGGGACACTGGTGGAGGGGTCCTGCAATAACTGTGGACGCCCAGAGGCCCGGACTGCCACTACTGAGTCTGCAAATCCGGGATTATACCCTGAGGTTCAGGTGATCCCAGGGCCATGGGAAACGCAGAATAGGATCAATGAATCCCTGCTGTCCCAGATGTCCTCCATGTCGCAATCCCTGGAGGCACTTCATAGGAGACTGGAAAACCCAGCTACTCCTCCCAGTTACCCCCGGGTGTCTCTTACTTCTACTGTGAGACCCTCTAAGCGAGCTCGTGAGGCTTCTCCCGAGCTCCAGGCTCTCTCTGAGGAGGAGCGTTCCTCTGATGGTGAGGAAGATGATGGGGGTTCCACTCTCGGGTCTGTGTCTGAACCTCCAGATGGGGTGGAGGATCTGGTGTCCTCCATCAATGAGACATTGCGTCTTGTCACTCCTCCTGAGGAGGTGACTGTACACCCCAAAGAGGTCTATCAATGGCTGCGGCCGGAGGCCAGACCAAGTGGATCCTTCATGGACCACACTAATTTTGGAAGGGTGATTAGAGCACCCAGGTTACATCCTGGGCGGCGTTATGTCCGTAAACCCAAGGACAATCGCTTTCCCTTTCCCCAGGAGGTGCTTCAGGAATGGTCGCAGTCTCCAAAGGTGGACGCTTCCATGACCAGGATTGCTGCACGCTCCTTGTTTTCTGCCTCTGATAGCTCCTCATTGAAGGATGCTACTGATAGACAGGTCGAGCAACTCGCCAAGTCTTCCTATGAGGCTGTGGGGTCTTCCTTTGCCCCTAATTTTGCCGCGGTCTGGACCCTACAAGCGATTACCACCTGCTTGGATGGTATCACTGAACTAGCTAGGTCCAGTCCAGAGGTCCTGGCGCTTACCGACAGAGCAAGGGCTTATGCGGATTACGCCAGGACGGCAACTTTGGAAACTGCCACTCGCTCTGCTGTGGCCTCCGCCAATGCAATTGCGATCCGCAGGCTGTTGTGGCTGCGTCTTTGGGACTCAGATACCACATCTAAGAAGATTTTGCAGAACCTTCCATTCGCTGGTGACAGGCTTTTTGGCACCGAGCTGGACAAGTTGATAAAGGATTCTGCTGAGTCTAAGATCCCGCAGAATAAGCCTAAGCCACGATATACCGTGAAAAGGAACCCTAAGCAGTGGTCCTTTCGCTCCAGCTCACAGTCATCAACGACGTCCGCTCGCTCGGACCGAGGGGGCAAGCCTGCTACTCAGTGGCGTTCCAAGAGTCGTCAGAAGAAGCCGGCGGGGTCAGCGGCTGCCACCCCCAAGCCCGCCTCGACATGACTCGCTCTCTCGTCCTGCCTCCCCACAGGTGGGGGGACGCCTGTCTCGATTTCAGGACAGGTGGCTCCTTCACGTTCAAGACCAGTGGGTTCGAGACGTAGTCTCAAGAGGTTACAGGATAGAGCTGACGTCAAAACCAATACCCCGATTCCATCGGTCGGTTCCATCTCCAGAAAAGGCTCAGGCTTTTCACCTGGTGTTGGAGGGACTCCGCAGAGACGGAGTGGTGGTCCCAGTGCCCACGGAAGAGAGGTTCAGGGGTTTTTACTCCAACCTCTTTATTGTCCCAAAGAAGGACGGCTCTTTTCGCCCGGTTTTGGACCTCAAGTTGTTCAACCGTCACGTGTTGGTTCGGAAGTTCCGCATGGAATCCCTGCGCTCCGTGATCGCGGCTGTGTCGCAGGGAGACTTCCTAGCGTCCATCGATATCAGGGACGCTTACCTTCACGTGCCCATTGCACCAGCTCATCAGCGCTGGTTGAGATTCGCAGTGGGGGAAGAGCACTTCCAATTTGTGGCACTGCCATTCGGGCTAGCCTCGGCACCGCGGGTGTTCACAAAGGTGATGGCCTCCATGATGGCTCTCCTGCATGTGCAGGGACACGCCGTCATACCCTATTTGGACGACCTGCTGGTCAGGGCGCCATCGGAAGACCTTTGTCGGGTGAGCCTGGAGGCGACCATGAAGTCTCTGGAACAGTTCGGGTGGCTTCTCAACATTCAAAAGTCGACCCTGGTTCCGACCCAGTCATTGACGTATCTGGGCATGGACTTCCACACGGACTCAGCCCTGGTGTCCCTACCTCAAGCCAAACAGCTAGCGATCCACTCAGGAGTGCAGAATGTCCTCCTGTCACCACAATCATCCCTACGGGTATTGATGAGACTGGTGGGACGCATGGTAGCGGCGATAGAGGCGGTGCCGTTCGCACAGTTTCGCCTCCGTCCTCTCCAGCTGGAGATTCTTCGCAGATGGGACAAGAGGACGATCTCGCTGAATCGGCTGGTGACACTGTCACAACCGACCAGGGACTCCCTGCAGTGGTGGCTCCAGCCACGTCACCTGTCACGAGGCCGGTCCTTCCTAAAACCGTCATGGTTAGTGGTGACCACAGACGCCAGTCTGAAGGGCTGGGGTGCGGTGTTCTTGCACCACAGGGCTCAAGGCCTCTGGACTCAGTCGGAGTCGGCATTGCAAATCAACGTGCTGGAGATCAAGGCGGTCTATCTGGCGCTCCTGGCGTTTCAGAAATTCCTGTCAGGACACCCCATTCGGGTGCAGTCCGACAATGCGACGGCCGTCGCCTACATAAATCATCAGGGAGGGACCAGAAGTGCTCAGGCCCTCGCCGAAGTCCACCGCATTCTAACCTGGGTGGAGGAAAACGGCTGCCTGATCTCCGCAGTTCACATCCCAGGGGTCGAGAACTGGGAGGCCGACTACCTGAGCCGACAGGACATGGACGCCGGAGAGTGGTCTCTACATCCAGACGTCTTCCGGGACATCTGCAGCAAATGGGGCACTCCGGACGTGGATCTGATGGCCTCACGGCTGAATCATCAGGTGCCCCAATACATGGCAAGATCGTGGGATCCTCAGTCTCTGGGGGCGGATGCCCTGATCCTGAGTTGGTCCAGCTTCCAGCTGCCATATGTGTTCCCGCCTCTGGCTCTGATTCCCATGGTCCTGTGGAAAATCAGGATGGAATGCAGAGTAGCCATTCTAGTGGCTCCAGATTGGCCCAGGAGGTCCTGGTACCCGGACCTGTGGCAACTGTCAGGCGGACACCGGTGGGCTCTTCCAGAACGCGCAGATCTACTCGCGCAAGGCCCATTCTTCCACCTCAATTCCAGGGCCCTCAGATTGACTGCATGGCTCTTGAGGCCTGGCTGCTGACATCCAGAGGCTTCTCTCCTACAGTGGTTGCCACTATGAATAGGGCTAGGAAACCTGTTTCCAGGAAGATATACCACAGAACGTGGAAAATCTTTTTCTCCTGGTGTGCCTCTGGTGGACGCTCCCCGTGGCCATTGTCCATCCCGACATTGTTGGCGTTCCTACAGTCGGGGTTGGAGTTGGGATTATCCCTTGGCTCTCTGAAAGGTCAAGTATCAGCACTTTCAGTGCTGTTTGACAGGCGCCTGGCGCTCCTCCCGAAGGTCCGTCAATTTCTGCAGGGGGTATCTCGAGTGGTTCCGCCTTACAGGCGACCTCTGGACCCTTGGGACCTCAACATGGTCCTGGCGGCTCTGCAGAAACCGCCGTTTGAGCCACTGAGAGACATCTCTCTCTCTCGTCTGTCCCAGAAAGTGGTCTTTCTGGTGGCAATTACGTCCCTGAGAAGGGTCTCAGAATTGGCTGCACTTTCGTGCAAGTCACCCTTTCTGGTGGTTCACCAAGACAAGGTGGTGTTGCGCCCACGGCCAGAATTCTTGCCGAAGGTGGTTTCAACGTTTCACCTAAACCAGGAGATTGTTCTCCCATCATTTTGCCCCGCTCCCGTTCATCAGGTTGAGCGCGACCTCCATACTCTGGATCTCGTGAGGGCTGTACGCATTTATGTGTCCAGGACCGCCTCCTTTAGGAGTTCGGATTCCTTGTTTGTCCTCACGATGGGTCGCTGTAAGGGGTCCGCGGCTTCGAAGTCGACCTTGGCCAGATGGATCAAGGCTCCCATTCAGGAGGCTTACCGGTCTTCTGGTTTGCCTCTCCCGGTGGGTTTGAAGGCACACTCTACTAGAGCTGTAGGTGCCTCCTGGGCCTTGCGACATAGAGCGTCTGCTCTACAGGTGTGTCAGGCGGCCACTTGGTCCAGCCTGCACACTTTCTCTAAGCACTATATGGTGCATGCCCATGCCTCTGCGGATGCGAGTTTGGGCAGGCGGGTTCTCCAGGCGGCGGTTGCCCACCTTTAAAGGGAACCATGTGTTATCCGTCTTGTTGAGGAACTCTTCCCGCCCTGGGGTATTGCTTTAGGACATCCCCATTGTCTGGGTCTCCCATTATGATGACCAGAAAAAAGAGAATTTTGTTTACGTACCGTAAATTCTTTTTTCTTTAATCATCAATGGGAGACCCAGCACCCACCCAGTTGTTCCTTTGCATGTTTTGCATTTGCTCTGTTCTCTGTTGAGACAGCGTTTTTTCCGGGTTGTTACACCGTCTGTGCACGGCATTCTTCCCGATGTTTCGGGTGTGGTTTATTTTCTCCTCGCAGCTTATGGACTAAACTGAGGATGTCTCCTACGGTGGGGGTTTATAAGCGGAGGAGGCGGTGTCTACAAACTTGTAGTACCTAGTGTGACCTCCGGAGGGCAGAGCCCTAAACCCCATTGTCTGGGTCTCCCATTGATGATTAAAGAAAAAAGAATTTACGGTACGTAAACAAAATTCTCTTTTTACTACACGCTGCAAGACCCTTGAGAGCCAGGATGGCTTTTATTACTGTCTGCCCTGATAGGTGTATGCAAATTCATGCCTGATAAATAAAAGAATTCCTTTTTGATGAGAATAACATTGTAAAATTAGGCTTGGTAGCTTCTCCCCTTATAACGATACCGCTGTTTTATATATATTCACTTAACTTATATTTTGGATTTAGTAAATATTTGAGTTAGAAATCTATTTCAATGAATTACGGAGCCAAAAGTCAATGAGTCGATTCATTAACCCTAGAATGCATACCCATAGAAATCTACACATTCACGCACCTGGGGCCTTTGAGGCCTGTTTACAATCATCATGGAATAACTAAAAAAAAATACTTTTCAAAGTTTATTGCAAAGTAAGGATGCATTCCCAGTAGCACTGGGGTCCGCCAGGAGGGGATCCGTAATGGATCTGACCTCCTGGTGACCCCAGCTAAGACTGGCGGAATCCTGCCATTCTGGCAGCCTTAGCTGGACTTACCAGGAGGTCAGATCCATTATGTATCCCCTTCTGGCAAACCCCAGCGCTACTGGGAACACAGCCTAAGATGTGTATATTTCAAAACAGAATTATGTGCATAAAACAACAAAAAAGTAAGTAAACGGGCACGCCAAATATAGGCATTCTATATACAATTTTTTTATGAAAACATTTTTTGGTTGTAGCAAACTTGGTGCAGGAATATTTATTTGTAACTTTACATATTCCCCCGACAATTCTCGCATATTATTTTTTCGGCTGAATGTTCCTTGCATACATTTTGTCCGCAAGTAGAACAGAAACGCTCCGATTTTCTTTCCTTCTTTGCTGGACAAATATAGCAGCGCTTTCTTTTTTTTTCTCTTTGCTCTGGATGTTCCAGAAAGCGTATTCCACATCGGATCATTGCCTCTGTAGTTTGCCTTGATAAGCATATCATGCTGCTTCTCTCCATCATAGTGTAAACCTAGTACAGGCCTAAAAGGCCCCAGGTGCGTGAATATGGGGTAGTCCCAAAAAAGGTTGTTATACCGAAATGTCTGTATCATAAAAATATATGAATAACTGGAAATTACTAACAACTATATACCTGAGGATTACCTAGATTTTCAAAATTCAAACTAAAGTACTTTTACAGAAAATAGAAAACAAGTAACCTGGCAGGCCTTCGAGGCCCCAGGTATGCGTTCTAGGGTTAATAACCCTTCTAATAAATTACAGTATAAGTGTTCTACCCATTTAGACTTAGTGGGAGAAGGTGATACTAAATATGCCACTTGTTGCAAGCTTTGTAATGTAATATGTTATCTTGTGATATTTAATGGGTTTAGCACCATCAAGGCAGTATTACCTGCATATTCCAGTGTCTTCTCCGTTAAGAACAAAGTGTATTGTGGGTCAGACCCTCAGCATTTCTGGGTAAGCAGCAGCCATTTTAAGACAAAATGACACAGGATTTTGTGCAAGGCACACAAGTTTATCTTGCTCTGCTCTTCTGCTCCAGGAAACCCATCATCCTTGCAAAAGTATATCTGTTTTACCACAATCACACACATATATTTACTGTTGACCAATAAACAAGTTAGTGTGACTACAATTACAGATAGCAATTATAATATAATACTATTTACTGGTAGGTAAAGGGATGTCAAATGATCCGAGGTTAGGTCCAGGAAATGGCGCAGTACAACAAGGGGTAGTCAGAGATTAAATTCAATTCATAAGCCGGAGTCAGGAAAACCAGAAAGACAAGACAATTTACATGGAGCAGGCAAAAGAGGAGTCAGGTCACACGCAAAGGTTCAAAGTCCAGGTAAGGGAATAATGTCAGGCAGAGAGTACAGGGGATCAGATTTACACAGGCAGCAGCAAGTGTATGATTGACACTGGATGGAGGAGCTAGCATGCTTAAGTAGAGGATTAATCAAGGGAAGTGAACACAGATGATTGCAGCACAGACCCAGCACAACCAAAACAGACTGACAGCTTCCACACAATAGTAACATAGCAGACAAGGACAGTGTGGAGATCGTGACTGTAAAGGGTGATTTACACATAGCAAGATCGCTAATGAGATTGCTACTACGTCACCAATTTTGTGATGTAGCAGCGACCTTGCGGCGATCTCGCTGCGTGTGACACTTACCAGCGATCAGCCCCCTGTTGGGAGATTGCTGATCTTTATTGAATGGCCTGGGCCATTTTTGATCGGTGATCTTCCGCTGGCCAGGCTGCATCGCTGTGTGTGACAGGCAGACTTACCAGCGATACCCATTCTGCGCCCAAGACCTCGAACAATCCCAACGACCGTCGGGTGTCGGCGCATCGCTGGGTGATCGCTGGTGAGATTTGCCTGTCTGACATCTCACCAGCGACCACGTAGCAATGCACCAGCGAACCCTGTCAGGTCGGATCGTTGTCAGGATTGCTGGTGCGTCGCTACGTGTAAACCCCCCTTTAGACTACAGAAGAAACAGTCTGTTTACTTGGAATACAGAAAAGGTTTACACTGCATGCTGGATTGCACACTGAATAAAACGTGGAGAAGGCAAAACAATGAGACTTCTAATTTGTTATGGTATTATCTTTTTATTCACATAGCGAACCCCCCACCACACACAATATTCATATCTACACATCTGTCACCCCTTATCCTTACTATTACCCATTAGAAACACATTTGGTGAGTCTACAAGTTAAAAGAGACTTAGTTTTCACACCAAGTCCATAATTGCTTGTCAAAGGTTATTGTAAATTTATCTTCAAAGTGTGTAAACCCTTTTAGGAATATTTGTTTTTTTTTGCTTATGGTATCTTTATGACAAATGTTAATGTTAGTGAATAAAATTATTATTTTTCTGTTGACTATTTGCCAAAAAGCAGTGAAAAACGAATGCTCCACCTGATTCAGTAAACATCACATAGCTAACAAAATTAGCAGTGTCTAGAGCTTAATTCAGCTCTGTGTGTGACAGTGTTACCATCATGAAGTCCCATTATTCATTCCTTGACCTTACCCAATCCATGATATAAATGGAATGTCCTAAATTTATCTCCCCTCGTAGCGGTAGCATGCAGCTCCTCTTCTTAGTCTGCTTTCTGCTTCATTAAGTGCTTTGGACAGCAGTTTCCAGCAGCCAGTATCATTCAAATGTCTTTCTTTGTGTCTTCTTTTCAACTAATGTCTTAATAAAAAGCTTTGAAGTTATTATGTAAATGAATTTTATAAATTATGCTGATGGAGAAAACAGATTCTCCCTCTACAGCGAAATGTCTTCACTAATTAATATTAATAATTTTTTTACTGTATATCTACTATTTAAATGTAGCAAACATATTCAGCAGTGATATATTAGTTACTTCCTTCCCCTCTTCCGCATTAAAGATTAAAATATTATTTTTCTTTGGAATATTTCAATACTATAGGGTATTGGTAAACTACATGAAAGGTAAATGAACCCCCCTAGACATGGTCACCAATCAGTAATCTTAGCTATGAAGTGCTTGCTTTGCAATTGGTGGAGCACTTATCATTTGAGAAACAAAGTGTGCCACTAGTCACTAATGACAAGTTGAATTGGAGAGTAGTCAAACGTTCTGGGGTCAGGTACCTGGAAAACTTGTCAAAGATTAAGGGGGTAAACAGAAGCATAGTCTCGTCATGGTTTGGAGTTATTATTATTATTCATTATTATAGCACCATTTATTCCATGGCGCTTTACATATGAAAAGGGGCATACATAGACAAGTACAATAAACATGAGCAATACAATGCACACACAAGTATAGAAGGAGAGAGGACCCTGCCCGCGAGGGCTCGCATTCTACAAGGGATGGACGAGGATACATTTGGAGAGGGTAGAGCTGGTCGTTCGGTGGTTCAGTAGACTGAGGATCACTGCAGATTGTTGACTTGTCGGAAGAGGTGAGTCTTCAGGTTCATTTTGAAGGTTTCCAAAGTGGGCGAGAATCTGATGTGTTGGGGCAGAGAGTTCCAGAGTATAGAGGAAGCACGGGAGAAATTTGTATGCGGTTATGGGAAGAAGAGATAAGAGGGGAGTAGAGAAGGATATCTTGAAGAGTATCGGAGGATGCGTGTAGGTAAGTACCAGTAGACCATGTCACAGATGTATGGAGGAGACAGGTTGTGTATGGCTTTGATTGTCATAGGTAGGGTTTTGAACTGGAGCCTCTGGACAATAGGAAGCCAGTGAAGGGATTGTCAGAGAGGAGAGGCTGGGGAATAGCAGGAAGACAGGTGGATTAGTCGGGCAGCAGAGTTTAGGATAGATTAGAGTAGTGCAAGAGTGCTAGAGGGGAGGCCAGAGAGTAGGAGGTTGCAATAGTCAAGAAGGGAGATGATGAGGGCAATCACAAGTGTTTTTGTGGTTTCTTGGTCAAGGAATGTACGGATTCGGAAAATATTTTTGAGTTGGAGTCAGCAGGAGGTGGCAAGGGCTTGGATATGTGGCTTAAAAGAGAGGGCAGAGTCGTGGATCACCCTGAGGCACCGAGCATGCGGGACTGGGGAAAGTGAGCAGCCATTGACTTTGATGGATAGGTCTGGTGGAGGGGTAGAATGAGATGGAGGAAAGATTATGAATTCTGTTTTGACTATGTTCAGTTTTAGAAAGCGAGCAGAAAAGAATAATGAAATAGTAGACAGACATTGTGGAATTTTGGTAAGTAAGGAGGTGGTGTCAGGTCCCGAGAGGTAGATCTGCGTATCATCAGCGTAGAGATAATACTGCAAACCGTGTGATTCTATGAGCTGTGTAGATGGAGAAGAGTAGGGGTCCTAGAACTGAGGCTTGGGAACACTGACAGACAGGGGGCGAGGTGAGGAGGTGGTGTGGGAGAGGGAGACGCTGAAAGTCCGATGTGTTAGATATGACAAGATCCAGGACAGGGCCAAATCTGTGATGCCAAGAGATGAGAGAATCTGTAACAGGAGGGAATTGTCTACAGTGTCAAAGGCAGAAGACAGGTCGAGAAGAAGGAGGACAGAGCAGTGTCGCTTTCTCTTGTCAGAATACCTGGAGGGTAGTGGATATAGAGCAAAGAGGCAAAAGAAATTAATGGTCAGAACTTGGTATAAGTTCAGGCAGCCATAGATCAATCAAACAGAGCACAGGAATACAGGCCAGCAAGCACCACCAAACAGAATAATATGACTGGCAGAATTCTAGGAGACACTGCTTAGCTAAGTGCTGGGCAATCTCCAGAAACAGGGAACTCCTGAATAACCCAGCACCTCCCAGAATCAGATTGGATGACTAAGCTGTAAATCAACACACCGACAGCTCAGCACTCCACAGTTCCAGATTAGGTGCAGCTATCATTCACCAAACTGACAGCTCAGAATGCCCTGATTGCATAGTTAAAACAAACAGTTACTGATGGCATCCAAGATGCACTGAGCTGAGTAATCATGACACAAGGGAGTTTGGATCTTCTATCCTAAAACTATACAAGTCAGTTCAGATGTCCTATCAGTCATTCATATAAAATCAGTTAATGAAAATAAAAATGCTTGGAAGGTATCAGGAGAAAGGATGAGCAATTTAAATTTTACAGATTTGCTTAAAATTAACCAGAATTTCGATTTATATAAAACAATTCTCTTTGTTCAGGAGTATCTAGAACAAACCAAAGAATTCAAGGGAAACATTTTTGACCATGACCATATACTGTCCTGCTCACATATATAGCTATGGCCAGTCAAGATTTCAAGAAGTCACCAAGTCACCAGATATCTTCTACCTTTTTGAAGATATCTAGTGTCTTGTGAACCTTGACTTTGATTGACTTTATTCATGTTTTGGTGGAATACCTCCCAACAGACAGAGGTAGTGCTGAAGAGACTACAAATTCTATGGTATTCAGATATGGCTACCACCATTATTTCTCATGAATCTTAAGTAAACAAATAAATTTTAATTAACAGTATTAGGCTGCTTTCACATCAGCGGTTTTCGCTGATCGCAGCAGTTGCGGTGAAAAAAACGCAACTGCCGCGATTACCGCATAACGGCTGCACTTGTGGTTCACTTGCGGCAAGCCCATACAATGTCTATGGGGCTTGCGGCAAGTGCGGTTTCGGCACTTGCGGCAGGTGCGTCAGCGAAAAAACCGCAGCATACAGCGTTTTTTTCACGGCCGCACCTGCCGCAAGTGCCAAAACCGCACTTGCCGACCTGCCGCACACTTACCGCAAGCCCCATAGACATTGTATGGGCTTGCCAGCAAGTAAACCGCAAGTGCAGCCGTTATGCGGTAATCACGGCACTTGCGTTTTTTTCACCGCAACTGCCGCGATCAGCGAAAACCGCTAATGTGAAAGCAGTCATAGACTGACATTTTTTAATATAAGGGAAGAAAGCAAAAGCAAGGTTAACATAGAAAGTAAGCCATTTTACTATTCAGTAAATGGTTTAGAAATACATGGTTTACATTGCATATGAATTTTTGATATTTCGACTGGAGCACTC
The DNA here is from genome assembly GCA_033576535.1 of Allobates femoralis. Lineage (NCBI taxonomy): Eukaryota > Metazoa > Chordata > Amphibia > Anura > Aromobatidae > Allobates > Allobates femoralis. The sequence continues at coordinate 515,249,094 of JARQOC010000005.1, forward strand.
CATAGTGAGCCTGAGTTGCTTTTTAAATCATGTTTTACCATCTTACAATTTGCATTTTCTGAAGGTTATGGGAGTTTTGAAGGTTTACTTATTTAAGGGGTTGTCCACTACTTGGACAACCGCTTCATATTAACCATGTTTGCACCAGTTGAAATATCAATGAGTGTATACTTACCTCTGTTGCCGGCATCATTCCAGCAGTGTTGGCACTCGCTCTCCTGAGGCTCACATGACATTGTTACGTTACTTGATTCCTTTGCAGATTAGCACTGACTTCACTGTCCCCGCTCAAATATCAGTAAGAAGTGAGCGGCCAGACGTAGCTCTAACTTCCTCGATGTTCAATTCATTCAAAAGCAAGAGAATGAAGCGTTGATTGGGCAAGGCTTGCACGACATATCAACGTCATGTGAGCCCTGGGAGATCAAGTGAGGACACTGGAAGAGAATATAATGTTTTTTATTTTAATGGGGGCAAGCATGGTGAATAAAAAAGGGTTGGCCAAGTAGTGGAAAACCTTTTAACTTTTGTTCTAGGTTAAGCAATCTTTTAAACATATCTTAAATATTCTAAGGAAAGTTCTTTATTTTTTTTGCAGAAAAAATTAGCATGCTGTCGACCTTCATCGTACCGTTCAAGTTTATCAACCCTGGGGCAAGCAGCATGGATGATGAAGATAGTTTAAGTAGGTACCTTATACCTAATGTATGAATTGCTTTTTTTTAAGATGGACTTTATTTTGGTTTATTTCTTCTGTATCAGAATGGCTGTATAATCCTTTTGCAAGTTTCTTAAATGCAGCATATAAGATGAAACAATGCACTCACCATGGGTGGACTTGAATTCTTTATTTTCAGAAATGCATACAATAGGTGACATGCGGTCAGGCTGCCGGCGGGCTGTGGATGTAGGCTTGTCCGACAAGAATAATGCACGTTTTGCTTCTATGGGTCCACCTCTTTGAAAGTTTGTAATGAGTGCTTGTAACAAGTACTTTATAATACTCATGTACTATTCCGAATAGCGAGTCCAATGTTAGTCAATTAGTGATAGGCTCCACCCACACACATCCGGCCATAAAACGATTCCTTCCGGGACAGCGCAGGTGGTTGGACTTTTTGAGTTTTCATAAACTGCATAAAACACCTTGCTGTGCCCCCCAGAGAACCCCAACATTCAATCTGATCTCACTGGGTGTTGACTCCCTTTACCTACTGAAGGGAGCTGGCAAAATTTGTCAGATTGCTCAAGATGGATACATCACTCACGAGTACCAGCGTTACTTGCAGAGTAACGCATCTTGCAAATACCATACTATCCTTAAGAGTAACAAATCGCAAAAATTACACTCACTCATCACTAATTGCGAGTGGTTGTTTCATCAGTATTTTGGACAGTTGTTGCCTCCGCCTTTACCCAGGAGTCTGCTGCATCCTGTACGTGCATTTATTTTGTGACCTGCTTTTCTTATTCTATGTTTTTTGATATTCTGGTTTAGCAAATATTTTTTCATCTGTGTAATGAAAAATTCATATTTTTGCCAAATAACCTTTACATTAATTCTTCACAGTTAAGCTTTTGCCTTCAGATTTCTATAGGATAACAAAACCTGTTCTGGTCATGTCATGGACCGCTGACAGCAGCAACATCCTCCATCTATATTACCTAACTCCAGAGGGTCTCTGAAGTTCTCAGAAAAACCTATCTTTTTTTATGTGTACCTATTAACCATAAAGATGTTATTGGGAAAAAGGGTGTGTAACGGTCCGCGCTGCCAGATCAAAACGATACTCTAAAGAACACACTGTTGGTGATGTTCAACAGTTTCCTCTTTATTTCTCTCTGACGCGTTTTCGGTGCCCTCCATGTATCGTTTTGATCTGGCAGCGCGGACCGTTACACACCCTTTTTCCCAATAACATCTTGATGTGTCTCCACGAGTGAGTAGCCGGTGGAAGTCCAGCAGCAGCCATCAGTATATTATTATATGTCTTCAAACCAGTTGTGGGTCTCACAACTGGCATAGGTGAGTGGAACCCTTATACATCACCTTGACATTTAGTGTCACTAGTGATAGGGCACTATTGCGCCTCTTGTTCCCCCTCTCTTTATAAAACATAAAAGGATTTAAAAGTTTACCGCTCTATTAATTTTAACACAAACGGTGGTAGAAATTACCCTTTAAAGAACACCTCTCATTAGTTTCATGTTGCTCAAAGTTTGAGCCTCAAACCACACATAGCATGTCATCAATTGCATTAGAATCTAGCCTGACCATGGAAGAAGAATCCAGGCCCGGGGTGAAGTGTCCACTGGGTGGCGCTCTTCTGGCCCCTCCTAAATGACTTGTTGACTTGTATATAATATATACAACTTGTATATTATTATATACTTAAATAATATTAATGAACTCGGCACTCAAAAAGTTCTTTTCAATATAGTGAGTTTTTATTAATGTCAATTTATAATTCAGCGTCATAGAGTGTTATAATCGACCTTCGTCAGATAAGTGGCTGCTAAAGAGGAGCAGATGTGTCGGTGAATTTACTCATAGTCTGGTATAGCAGCCGGCCCTGAGCTGCTCTCCTGGGATCTCATCACCATACCCTGAGCTCCATATCTGTGCTTTCACCTAAGAAGCTGCAATCCGCACTATGAGCTCCTGTGGCAGAATGACTATATTGACTCACATCTCTACTTTTCTACCCTAGGACCAGCACTTATACCAGTCTGTGAGTAAATCCAACAAAAGACAGTTGCACTCTACAATGCTAAGGCATTAATATGGAACATGAATTAATATTATAGTTAAGGAAGTATGAAGAAATGAGACAGCATATAAAAATGGCCATCCTTATATCCGCCCAGTAGCTATGTCAAGGTATAATGAGGCCAGATCGTGGCTAACCAAGAGATGTATTGAGCTGTGACCTCTATCGCACTTTCTGAAACACTGGAGCTGTCAACAGATCACTTTTCTCCTAAGACTGTCTGGAGTGGTGCAATAAAAAAAAAAAGCTGGAGTGGCGCCTTAAAGGGAATCTGTCACCTCGATCTACCCCTCTAACCTATCTCTACCTGTCTCTGCACCTTCCTATTTAATCCCTAACCATTCCTCTCTGAGCTACAGGGGCCCTATAATGAGGAGAAAAATAAGTTTTATACTTACAAACTGTCTCCAGTTGGAGACTGGAAAGGCGGGCTCTGGGCTCCATTCTCCCCACCTTGCGCTGTCTCCACACGCCACACTGGGTGTCCGCATTCTCCTTGGGCTGGTACACCTCCTATTCAAATGCCTGCCTCTTGTGATCATGTGATGCCCGAGCCAGAACGTCACATCCGGCCCATGCATTGTGGGGATGATCACGTGGTATGCACTGGCTTCAAGATCTGGAGTCCTGCGCATACCATGTGATCATCCCCACAATGCACCAGGCCAGATACGACATTTCTGTCCGGGCATCACATGATCACAAGAGGCAGGCATTTCGAATAGGAGGTGTACCAGCCCAAGGAGAATGCGGACACCCAGCGGGGCGTGTGGAGACAGCGCGAGGAGGGGAGAATGGAGCCCGGAGCATGACTTTCCAGTCTCCAACTGGAGTCAGTTTGTAAGTATAAAACTTATTTTTCTCCCTCATTATAGGGCCCCTGTAGCACAGAGAGGGATGGTTAGGGATTATATAGTTAAGGTGTAGGGACAGGTTGAGATAGGTTAGAGGGCTACCATGACTTGGCAGGTTCCCTTTAAGCCAAAATGTAAAAACAGCAATGTTTCAGAGTAAAGCACAAATCACTGTAATGATGGACCTTGCTGGGATAACAGACCGATGAAAGCCCCCTTTAAGTGTCTTTTAACTACACAGTAATTGATTGCAGAGATGGCACTACAATGAACTATATTAAGTATGGATGCTGGAGATAGTAGATCCAAGAATCAATCATGAGCCAAATTCATGTGTTATCTTGCAGATAATATATGTGTAAAGGTAAAATCAAATGCTGGCATTTGCGTTTCTCACTTGTGGTATTTGGAATCAAATGATTCTTGGATTTACATAAAATGCCAGATTTAAGCTTATGGAGTGAAAAGTAGATCTATGTAGAGATAAAATTTGTCAAAAAAAAGGTAAGAAGTGGTAGATTTTTTTATGGATTGCACATGTGGCCTTTGCTCATATAGATCAGGATATAATTAATAATTACTTATGAATTACCGTATATACTCGTGTATAAGCCGAGTTTTTCAGCACAAAAATTGTGCTGAAAAGTGCCCCCCTCGGCTTATACACGAGTCACTATACGGCTGAGTGTGGGGGGGAGGTGTCCTTGGGCTGGAGGAGTCAGGGGAGGCTGCAAATGAGCACCCGTCACGTGGGGCCGCTCATTGGTGCAATGCAATATGCACTGCATCCCCCTGTCCATCAGCGGCAGGGGGAGCGGTGCATATTACATTGCGCTCCCCCAGTGGTTAATACAGGCCCCCGCTCCCCCAGTGGTATATACAGCCCCCCGCTCCCCCAGTGGTTATACAGCTCTCCGCCCCCAGTGTATACAGCCCCCCGCTCCACCAGTGGTATATACAGACCCCCGCTCCCACCCCAATGGTATATACAGGCCCCCGCTCCCCCCCAGTGGTATATACAGGCCCCCGAGGTATTTACAGGCCCCTCCTTCCCCCCCCAGTCGTATACAGGCCCCTGGTTGCTGCCGCACACCTTAAAAGATAGCTTTCATACTTACCCTCCTCGCTGTTACTGCGCTTCCTCCAGTCTACTTCCGCTTCTACCTGGCTGGCCGGCGCAGCCACAATGTCGTCATTGTTTCTGCGTGGTCACATGACGCCGGGTAGAAGCAGGTAGGAGACGAGGATGCGCGATGACAGCGAGGAGGGTAAGTAAGAAAGCTATTCTATTACAGGTGTGCGGCAGCAACCGGGGGCCTGTATACCAATGGGGGGCATATATACCACTGGGGGGGCCTGTATACCACTGGGGGAGGTCTGAATATACAACTGGGGGGAGCCTGTATATACCACTGGGGGCCTGTATATATCACTGATGGGGGCCTGTATATATCACTATGGGGCCTGTATATATCACGGGGGGGGGCTATAACCTCTGATGGGGGGTCTGTATATACCACTAATGGCGGGCCTGTATATACCACTGGGGAGGCTGCTGTATACCACTGGGGCTGCTGTATATACTGCTGGGGCCTGTATATACCACTGGGGAGGCTGCTGTATACACCACTGGGAGGCCTATATACCACTGGGGAGTGCTGTATACCACACTGCTGGGGGCTGGGGTGTATACCTGTGCTGGGGTCCACCCTTGGCTTATACACGAGTCAATAGGTTTTCCCAGGTTTTGGGGGCAAAAGTAGGGGGGTCGGCTTATACACGGGTCGGCTTATACACGAGTATATACGGTACCACTTTCGTGAATAATCACCTCCAGTAAATGACTTTATTTTCTATACCCTCACCATGTTAAATTTGAGTTCCAAAAGAAAGTTTAAGAGTTATATTTTTTTTTTATCAGGATATCAATATTAATTACTTATCTATTACCACTACCATAATTAATCACCTCCAGTAAGTGACTTTATTTTCTATACCCTCGCCATAATAATTTGAGTTCCCATTGATTAATTTTTTTTTGTACCTAAGGAGGTCATCCATATTTTCCCCCCTCCACCGCCCTTGGGTATTTAATTAGCCACAATTAAAGCTACTAGTTCAATGTTACATATATCCCAATCTGTAGGGTGCAGTCCTTACTCCCTGTAATGTGCTTAACTCCTCTACATCTGATACTGCCTCAGGCAGATACTTTATGACAAAAGTCTAGAGGCTTTATTGTCTCTACAGCTGAAACATCCTTTATTCGCTGTATTCTATTCCTGGAATTGCTTCCCAAATCATGTCTGTCAGTGTAACATCATTTCTGAGGCTGAAGAGAGCTTACTGTGTTAAGAAGAGCATCTTTGACTACAGTCGATAGTATTAAGTGTAAGAATAAGAGGTTGTACAATGCAGCTCTCTAATATACTTGCCTTGTATTGTCCCTAACAGTCCACCATTAGACCACCTGGTGCCGTGCTTTTAGAACAAATTGCACAGGAGAAAAGGTTTTATTTGTCAAGGATTATGTCATTTTCTTACAAGGAGAATCTTGGAGTATAGTAATTTATTTGTGTTTTGCATTGTATACATGCTGGCAATGTCAAAAAAGTGTTCATCATGGGAAGGCTGTAGTGTGCCGTCTGCTTTACTGGTATAATGAGACTAGTTTCTTCTGTACATTATCAGATTAGTACACCGGCTATGCTGAAGTTAGTCTTTTCTCCTCTATTCACAGTCCTAGCCCTGTGTCTGAGAACTCTGACCAATGCTGAATGGCTTGGTGACACCTTGAAATAACTACAACTATAGCTGCTTTGTATTTCTTTACTTTTAAAGGGAACCTGTCCTTTCCCTTTGGGCATTCTAAACTGTGCCCACTATCTATAACATACTATAAAAGGGGTTCCTTTAACCCCTCTATGTGCCTAGATGTCTGCGCAGTGGAGCGGGTCACCGTGCTCTATTGAAAATATACAATGCCCGAGGTCTCGAGAGATTTGTGACCTGCTCCACTGCGCAGGCGCAAGAATACGCCTGTCAATCAACGCCCATACATAGGAGGGGCGGCTATTCCAGGCAGGTGGCTGTGAGGACCATATAGAGGGATCCCTCCCGGACCTTTTCAGCGCTGATTACCATACATCGCGGGACAGACTAAAAGTGCATTTCTCAGGTATGCAGAGGGACATCTGGGCACAGAGGGGTTACAGGAACCCCAAATACAGCATATTATAGATAGTGGGCACAGTTTAGAATGACCAAAGGGGGTGACAGGTCCCTTTAAATTAGCCCATTTTTCTCTTTCATCTAATATACAAAGTTGAGTGTACAGTTGTGACCAAAATTATTGACACACCTGCAATTCTGTCAGATAATACTCAGTTTCTTCCTGAAAATGATTGCAATCACAAATTCTTTGGTATTATTATCTTCATTTAATTTGTCTTCAATGAAAAAACACAAAAAGAATTGTCCTAAAGCAAAATTGGATCTAATTCCACACCAAACATAAAAAAGGGGGTGGACAAAAGTATTGGCACTGTTAGAAAAATCATGTGATGCTCCTCTAATTTGTGTAATTAACAGCACCTGTAACTTACCTGTGGCACCAAACAGGTGTTGGCAATAACTAAATCACACTTGCAGCCAGTTGACATGGAATAAAGTTGACTCAACCTCTGTCCTGTGTCCTTGTGTGTACCACATTGAGCATGGAGAAAAGAAAGAAGACCAAAGAACTGTCTGAGGACTTGAGAAACCAAATTGTGAGGAAGCATGAGCAATCTCAAGGCTACAAGTCCATCTCCAAAGACCTGAATGTTCCTGTGTCTACCGTGCGCAGTGTCATCAAGAAGTTTAAAGCCCATGGCACTGTAGCTAACCTCCCTAGATGTGGACGGAAAATAAAAATTGACAAGAGATTTCAACGCAAGATTGTGCGGATGGTGGATAAAGAACCTCGACTAACATCCAAACAAGTTCAAGCTGCCCTGCAGTCCGAGGGTACAACAGTGTCAACCCGTACTATCCGTCGGCGTCTGAATGAAAAGGGACTGTATGATAGGAGACCCAGGAAGACCCCACTTCTTACCCCGAGTCATAAAAAAGCCAGGCTGGAGTTTGCCAAAACTTCCCTGAGAAAGCCTAAAATGTTTTGGAGCAACATTCTCTGGCATTCAAAGAAAAGAACACAGTCACTACAGTTAAACATGGTGGAGGTTCCCTGATGTTTTGGGGTTGCTTTGCTGCCTTTGGCACTGGACTGCTTGACCGTGTGCATGGCATTATGAAGTCTGAAGACTACCAACAAATTTTGCAGCATAATGTAGGGCCCAGTGTGAGAAAGCTGGGTCTCCCTCAGAGGTCATGGGTCTTCCAGCAGGACAATGACCCAAACACACTTCAAAAAGCACTAGAAAATGGTTTGAGAGAAAGCACTGGAGACTTCTAAGGTGGCCAGCAATGAGTCCAGACCTGAATCCCATAGAACATCTGTGAAGAGATCTAAAAATGGCAGTTTGGAGAAGTCACCCTTCAAATATCAGGGACCTGGAGCAGTTTGCCAAAGAAGAATGGTCTAAAATTCCAGCAGAGCATTGTAAGAAACTCATTGATAGTTACTGGAAGCGGTTGATCACAGTTATTTTGGCTAAAGGTTGTGCAACCAAGTATTAGGCTGAGGGTGCCAATACTTTTGTCTGGGCAATTTTTGGAGTTTTATGTGAAATGATCAATGTTTTGCTTTTTGCTTCATTCTCTTTTGTGTTTTTTCATTTAAGACAAATTAAATGAAGATAATAATACTAAAGAATTTGTGATTGCAATCATTTTCAGGAAGAAACTGAGTATTATGTGACAGAATTGCAGGGGTGTCAATACTTTTGGCCACAACTGAATGTATGTGTGTGTATATGTGTTCACTAAAGGAATTCGCAACGTTGCATCTACAATCACGAAATTTTGTACAGCCAATTTTTTTGGTGCCCAAATTTTCTGCAGTAAAAACGCTGCTAATCTGATTCCCTGTGACAAAAAAAACGCACAAATTATGCAATGCATTTTTGGTGTGTTTTAGGTGCAGATTTTAGTTTTGTGTTTTTTCACTGTTCTCAGTGGCAGGAAGAGCAGAAAAACACTGGTCAGGTGCCAAAAGAATTGACATGATAATTTTTTTTGTCGGACAAAAAATGCTGCAAATCTGCAAGGAAGAGAAAAGCATTATTGGTAGAGCACTTCAGAATTCTCATAGACTTTACTTGGGGACGGTTATACAAGTGTGTTTGTGACAAAAGGTAACAAAAAATGTTGCAAAAACGCATAAAAAAACTAACCGTCGGCACATACCCTAAGAAAGGAATTTGATTGTCATCACATGCTAAGAGAAAAGCTATATTACGGCTCAATGACCAATCTAAAGAAAGAGAAGCAAGGCTGACAGACATGAGAATAAGAATTGGTTCCTCAAGGGCCACTGAAACATCTCAGCAGAGAGAAGCAAGACTTTGTTAACCCATTCTTTTTTGTTATAGCTAAAAACAGTTACCGTATATACTCGCGTATAAGCCGAGTTTTTCAGCCCAAAAATTGGGCTGAAAAGTACCCCCCTCGGCTTATACGCGAGTCAGTGCGGGGGCTGTTGTATACAGCGGTATAAAGCAGCCCCCGCATCCCCAGTAATGCAGGGCCCCCACCCTCATGCTCCGGTCACCTGTAAAGCAAATTATACTTATCATTGTCCCGCTGTCCGCGCCCGCCGCTGCCGACATCGCGATCCTCCATCTTCATGCGTCTTCTTCCTGTTTCTGTGCGCGTCGCAGGCAATGACGTCATTACCGGCGCCGAACACAGGAAACAGGAAGAAGACGCATGAAGATGGAGGATCGGGATGTCGGCAGATGCGGGCGCGGACGGCAGCGGGACAATGATAAGTATAATTTGCTTTACAGGTGACCGGAGTCAGGCTGGGGGGGCCCTGCATTACTGGGGCTGCCTGTATACTACCACTGGGGCTGCTGTATATAGGGGCTGCTGTATACACCACTGGGGCTGCAATACCACTGGGGCTGCTGTATATAGGGGCTGCAATACCACTGGGGCTGCAATACCACTGGGGCTGCTGTATATAGGGGCTGCTGTATACACCACTGGGGCTGCAATACCACTGGGGCTGCTGTATATAGGGGCTGCAATACCACTGGGGCTGCTGTATATACCACTGGGGCCTGCTGTATATCATACTGCTGGGGCCTGTATACCACTGCTGGGGGCTGTATACCTGTGCTGGGGTCCACCCTCGGCTTATACGCGAGTCAATAGATTTTCCCAGGTTTTGGGGGCAAAAGTAGGGGGGTCGGCTTATACACTGGTCGGCTTATACACGAGTATATACGGTAGTTACTATCCCAGGCAATGTTGGGGACTACAACTAAATAAAATATATTTATTTTACTAGTTCGAAACAGATACTGGTAGCTACTATTTTGTGTGACCATCACTAGTTTTTAATGGGAATCTGTCACCAAATTTTCCTGATATAAACTGTGGCCACCACCATTAATCTGTTATATATAGTACTAGATGTGGGCCCAATGCTGTCGCATTGGGAGGGCAGTCTCTCTGTACTGTGTCTCTGTGGCACTCCAGAGTTCAGATGCCACTATGTCATTATCTCCCTCAGGGGGTGGTGTCATACCTAGAGCAACAGAGGGAATTCACACCAGGCAAAACCAAAGCACACAACACCTCTCTGCCTCCTGGCCTGAAGGGGGAGAGCTAAAACTCGGGTTCAGGGTAAGTTCCCCTATAAATTTTGGTCTGGGGCGGAGTTAGTCAGTTCAGTACGGAGCAGAACTGAGGAAGACATCCTGTGGGCTAGAGCGGTGCTACGCTCGCCCCAGGAAAGCTAAGCCTAGCTAAGGGACCTAAGGCAAGGGTCTGAGGAAGTCAAGGAGAGCCTGGGGAGCAGAGCAGTGTTGAGCTCACCCCAGAGTAAAGGTACCAAAAAATGGACATCGAAGTCCGAGGCTGTGCAGGGCCTAAAGACCAGCAGCTAGTACTGGAGGGTGGTAAATTTCAAGTTCCCCATCCACACCAAGTGCCCGGAGGCAAAGCAGCATCAAGAGCCCAGGAGTAGCCGTCTGTGAAGTGGAGCCAATAAAGGACTTAAGCTGCCTGTCATACTGGCACATGCAGGAGAGAGAGGGAGAGAGGGCCGCAGGTCAGCTTCTAACAGCAGCAGGGACCTACAGGAGAAGGCGCAACAGACTGTCCTCAGAACTTGCCAGGTGGGGAGAACCCCGAGTTGCTCTCAGGTTACACGGACTCATAGTAACAGCATCTGCAGTTGGACAGGTATTTCCAGTAAAGGATCCGAGGAACCAACAAAACGTGAGTCTGTCTGTTAATGCACAAGCCTTAAAAATCACCCCTTTCCCTAATTTAGCCAAGAACTGCCTTTTACAACTGAACCCAGGGCCATGGAAGCCAGGTCTCGATCCCTGTGACTCCCCAGAACTACTAAACATCCCGGTTCTGAGTACTCTACGGCCCTGGAGCGACACATATCTCCTTTCTGTGCCTGTCTCCTCCCTATGCCTGTCTTCTCCCTGTGCACTGTCTCTCTTTTGTGTGCTGTCTCTGCTCAGTGCTTGTCTCTCTCCTGTGTCATCTCTCCTCCCTGTGCCTGTCTCCCCTGTGGGATATTTCTCCTCCCCCTGTTTTCTGTCTCTCCTAGCCCTGAGGGTACCTTTACACGCCGCTACGACAGGATGGATACAACCCGCTACAGGCTACAAATGTAGCTTGTAGCGTCAATATCGCCCGTAGTAGCGGCGTGTGAAGACGGGACGTGACAGCCGGCAACAGATACATCTGTTTCCGAGCACTGCTCGAAAACAGATGGCTACAAAGCCGATTGTAGCGAGCTGTATCGGCGTGTAAAGAGGCTACAGAAGGGATGTCTATACACCAGGCGATGTACCTGGTATGTAGCTGGGGCGTGACACAGCCTCCGGGATACCGCGCCCCTTCAGCGATCATTGGAGGAAGATCCTGCGTTGCGATTGGTAGTCGCTGCATAGGGCGGCATATTTAAGGAGCTGACCAGTCACACTACACAATTGCTCGGGCGTCATGTATTAAACAGCCTCCTGCGATGCCTGGCCAATCATGGGTTTCTTGCTTTGTACTATCAGCGTACGGACGTCTCGTACTCCACAATTGTGGCACGCCTATGTGCTGTCCCTGCTGCACCAAGTCCGCCCATATTAGCTTGTTGTAGCGGTGTGTAAATGAGGTACGATGAGCTACAGATGGCTACTTGAGACACCCGGCGATGTATCCGGGGATAGATGTAGCGTAGCGTAGCGCACCTTGTGGCGGCGTGTAAAGGTGGTGCGTTTCCCGTTTGTAACCGTTTGGCCGTGCTCGTGCACGTGAAGTAGCGGGTTGTATCCATCCTGTCGTAGCGGCGTGTAAAGGTACCCTGAGTGCTGACACTCATTCCCCTGTGCACTGTCTCTCATCCCCTGTGAACTGTCTCTCCTCCCGTGTGTGTTGTCTCTCCTCCCCACTATGCACTGTCTCCCCTCTCTATGTACTGTCTCCCATCTCTGTGCCTGTCTGTCCCATTTTTGCTCTCTCTCCCATGTGCACTGTCACTCCCGTGTGTGCTGTCTCTCATGTGTGCGCTGTATCTGCCCCTGTACCTGTCTCTCTTCTCTGTGTGCTGTCTGTTCCCTGTGCGCTTTCCATCCCTTGGCGCTGTGTTATGCTGTCCATCCCCTGTGTGCTGTCTCTCCCTTGTGTGCTGTCTTCCCATTGTGCCTGTCTGACCTCTTTGTGCACTGTCTCTCCTTTGTGCCTGTTTCTCCCACTGTGTGCTGTCTCCCCTTTCTTTGCACTGTCTCTTCCTTGTGTGCTGACCATCCCCTGTGCACTGTGTTCCCCCTCTGTTTGTCTGTCCTCTTTGTGTGTCTCTTCCATGTAGGCATCTCCCCCCTGTGCGCTGACTCTCCCTTGTGTCTGTCTCCCTCCCTGTGACACTCTCTCCCTGTGCCTGTCTCCCCTCTCTGTGCACTGTCTCCCTGTGTGACTCTGTCTCACCTGTGCCTCTCTCCTCCTGTGTGATGTCTCCCCTGTGCCTCCCTCCCCTGTGCCTCTCTCCCCTGTGTATCTCTTTCCCCTGTGTCCTGTCTCCCCCTGTGCCGCTCTCCCCTGTGTGCAGTCTGCCCCCTTTTCGCTGTCTCCCCCTGTGCCTTTCTCCCTCCTGTGCCTCTTTCTCCCCTGTACCTCTTTTTCCCCTGTGCCTCTTTCCCCTGTACACTGTTTCCCTCCCTGTGCCTCTCTCTCCCCTGTGTGCTATTTCCCTCCCTGTGCCTCTTTCTGTCTTGTGCCTCTTTCTCCCCTGTGCACTGTCTCCCCCCTGTGCCTCAGTATGAAGGACTATGTATGGTGCATTATACTATATGGAGGATGATGGGGTGCATTATAATATATGGAGGGCTATGAGGATGCATTATACTATATGGAGAACTATGGATGGGCTATGCAGAGGTCATTATACTATATGGAGGGCTCTGTGGGGGGCATTAAAATATTTTCAGTGCTATGAGAAAGCCTTTATACTTTATGGATGGCTATTTGAGGGTTTTGTTGGCAGCCATTATACAGTGTGAAGAGGTGTAGGGGCCAATATACTGTATGTAGCTCCATTATACTACATGGAGGGCTGTGTGGGGGTCCTAGTTGGGGATGATACTTTGCCGGGGTAGATTTGAGTGGGCACAGTAGGGTCATCATACTGTGTGTATGGAGGGTACTGCGGAGAAATTCACTGTGGGGGCATCATGCAGTGTTTGTTGGACACTTGTTGACATCATACTTTATGGGGGCAATTAAGGAGGAATCTAGAGGAAAATTACTTTGTAAGGTCTGCAAAGTTGTAAGATGTGTACCTATGTGACCCAGCCAAATATTTTTTTTTTTTGGGGGGGAGGGCAATTAGATCTTCTGCTATGGAGCCACATGATTTCTTTGTATGCCCCTGTCAAAGTAATAATTAGCATTTCATAAACAGTCTATAGAAATATTTTTTCTAAAGGTCTGTTAATGGTTGCTGCTATAGTCTGGGACTGTCAGGCAGGGGTTAGCGATATGCACCCAGACGTGCTCATGGTCCTGGGTGCACAGGGGACCGGACAGATTCCCTTTAATGTGAAATACATAGAAGATAGTGAAAAAAGTGCTAATTTTGTTTTTTTTTTGTCTTTGCATTTTACGCCACTCTACTAAATAACATTGATATAAAACCATCTTGATATATCTCTATGAGAGCACTAACTGTTTCATTTATTCTAAATCCTATAAAAAGAATAAAGTCGCTCAGTAAATGCTGATAGATTTCCATAGCCGGGTTTCGCAGTCAGTTTGAAGTGATTTATTAGAGCTGTCAAATAATTTCCTATTTTATGAAATCTCTTTATATTATTTTACTGAAATGCGACAGTAAGACTCTGAATTGAGATCCCAGCAAGCATTTCATATCAGGCCCCAGACAGTAGAACATTGGTCTGGTAATCCCTTTCCCTGATCTGGATGGTGTAGTATGCTATTAATGGTCTAGAACCGGAGGCTGCTGCAATCTCTTCAGCGGCTTAGTTTAGATTTTTATTATTATTTTTAATATTTTTTTTATTAAGTGAATGATTCCTTCCTGCAGTAATGACAGGCACATCAGGCATTTCAAATGACATCCTCTGTCAAGTCTAAGCTGATACAATACCTAATGCAGCTTAAGATGTGTCATTTCATTCCAGGTAGAACATTCACATAAAATTCATGTGAACGGGTTTATTTGCGAACGCAATCAGACTGTATTGTTCTGTTATGTATTTTAAACATGTTATTATGTTAGAGGTGCTATATTAACCAAGTGATAATGAAAGGATTGCAGACACTGACATATTTAAAGAAGCGCTATTTTACAGGAGATGTGTCTTATTCAATGGCAAAAATCTGATACATATAGAAAAAAGATAAAGGTGTTGCTTCATTTTAAATATAATTCATCTCTTGCTGCATTTTGTTTAAAAAAATTAACCACGCTGTCCTCTCCTTCTTTCGGCCCACGGCAAGTTTCCACCATTGCTCCTACTGTATGGCATTGTCTGCTGCGCTAATGTCACATCGGCAGACAATCAGTAAGCACAGTGACTCAAAGCTGGGCATTCGTTCTACACTGGTATGCCCTGCACAGAGCTACTGATCTCATTGATTGACTGCAGCGCTGTCAAGGTGACATTAGCACCACTGCCTCTAAACTCTGCTATCTGACTAATCCACCTCTATCCCCGCTATTCCCCAGTCTCTCCTCTCTGCCAATCACTTCACTGGCTCCATATTTCTCACAGGCTCCAGTTCAAAACCCTAACTATGACATACAAAGCCATCCACAACTGGTCTCCTCCGTACATCTGTGACGTGGCCTCCGGTCCGGTACTTACCTTCACGCAACCTGTGATCATCACAAGATCTCCTCCTTTACTCCCCTCTTATCTCTTCCTCCCACAATCGTATACAAGATGTCTCCCATGTATTCCCATACTCTGGAACTCTCAGCCCCAACACATCAGACTCTCGCCTACCGGGGAAACCTTTAAAAGGAACCTGAAATCCACCTCTGCTGACAAGCCTACAACCTGCAGTGAGCGTCAGTCTACTAAACCGTCACACAGCCAGCTCTACCCTCACCTACTGTATCCACACCCATCCCTAGTAGACAGTGAACCTTCACCGGCAGGGTCCCCTCTCCTCACCTACTATATCCTCATCCAGCCCTTGTAGACTGTGAACGCTCATGAGCAGGGTCCTCTCTCCTCATTTACTGTATCCTCACCCATTCCTTGTAGACTGTTAGCCCTCATGGGCAGGGTCCTCTTCCCTCACCTACTATATCCTCATCCAGCCCTTGTAGACTGTGAACCCTCATGGGCAGGGTCCTTTCTCCTCATTTACTGTATCCTCACCCATTCCTTGTAGACTGTGAGCCGTCACGGGCAGGGTCTTCTCCCCTTACCTACTATATCCTCATCCATCCCTTGTAGACTGTGAGCCCTTGTGAGCAGTGTCCTCTACCCTCACCTACTCTATCCTCACCCATCCCTTTTAGACTGTGAGCTCTCGTGGGCAGGGTCCTCTCTCCTCACCTATTGTATCCTCACCCATCTCTTATTGACTGTGAACCCTCATGGGCAGGGTCCTCTCTCCTCACCTACTATATCCTCACGCATTCCTTGTAGACTGTTAGCCCTCACGGGTAGGGTCCTCTCCCTCACCTACTATATCCTCATCCATCCCTTGCAGACTGTGAGCCCTTGTGAGAAGGGTCCTCTCTCCTCACCTACTGTATCCTCACCCATCTCTTGTTGACTGTGAACCGTCATGGGCAGGGTCTTCTCCCCTCACATACTATATCCACATCCATCCTTGTAGACTGTGAGCCCTTGTGAGCAGGGTCCTCTCCTCACCTACTGTTTCCTCACCCGCCCCTTGTAAACTGTGAGCCCTCACGGGCAGGGTCCTCTCTCCTCACCTTCTGTATCATCACCCATCCCTTGAAGACTGTGAGCCCTTGCGGAAAGGATCCTCTCTCCTTCTGTACCTGTCTGTGCCTTGTATTGTTCATGTATATTGTTTTTATGCCCTTTTCACATGTATAGCACCATGGAATAATAAAAAATTACAATAATAAAAACTCATTCCACAGACCAGAAGCAGTTCCAGAGACTCACCAATACACCCAATGCAGATGAGTATTAGCATATCATTATTATTTTTTTAAAGCAGGTTGCAACAAGGAACGAACCATATTTGAAAAAGAACAAACCCTTTAAATATGTTTTACTACTTATTCATGCAACCTTGACACAGCGATAATAGTAAGAAAGAAAGTGACATACAAGAAGTCACATGACAGCTGCCTGAAATTCCAGTTTCCATGTTTTTCAAGACATGTTTTTCCCATTGTATTTGTAGCCTCCAAGAATTCTAGTTCTAGGGTGACTTAAAGCCCCATTATTTGCAGAACTTTGATGTACGGTTTGTGAAATAAGTATTGAACACTTCATCAAATTTCTATGTAAATATATTTCTAATGGTCCTATTGATGTGAGTTTGTTGGCAGATGTCGGTAACAACTCATGCAATCCACACAGGCAAAGTCATCAAATCATAGATGTCCATAAATTAAGTTATGTGTAATAATAAGAAATGATATAAGGGAAAAGTATTGAACACGCTTACGGAAATCTATTTAATACTAGCCTTCATTGCTGATGACAGCTTAAACACACCTCCTGTATGGAGAAACATGTAGAATACATTGCTTAAGTGTAATTTTGCCCCATTCTTCCACACAAACACTCTTCAAATCCTGAAGGTCCCGTAGTCTCCTTCTATGAACTCTGAGCTTTAGTTCCTTCCATAAATTTTCTATTGGATTCAGGTCCGGTGATCGGCTCGGCCATTCCTGCAGCTTTATTCTCTTTCTCTGAAACCAATTAAGAGTTTCCTTGGCTGTGTGTTTAAGATCATTGTCTTGCTGAAATGTCCACCCTCATTTCATCTTCATCATCCTAGTAGATGGCATCAGATTTTTATCAATAATGTCTCAATATATTTGTCTATTCATCCTACCTTCATTATATGAAGTTTCCAGAGCCGTATGCTGAAAAACAGCATGATGTTCCTGCCACCTTCACTGACTGTTGGTATGGTGTTTTGGGTGATATGCAGTGTAGTGATGGGTAGCTCCTGAATGAGCCGGCTCTAAGAGCCGGCTCTTTATAGTGAATCATATGAGCCGGCTCCTGGCAGGGAGCCATTTGAAATTGAAACGGCTCTTTGCCAGTTCACGTTCCACAGTCAGTCCCCTCTTGCCCCGCCCCTCCCGGCCCCTCCCTCCCGGCAGTAGTCACTCTGATCTTATCCATGCTCCTCCTGCCGCCGCACATAGCACTTGACGATGCTATGAGGGATACCTCTGTCTTACCTTAATTATAAACTCCCCCCTCCTTCCTTGTAACGCAAACCCATAAATAAAAGACATACTACATATGTTGGACGAATGGCCACAGCTTTATTTAACAAGTATATATATATCTTTTCGCGGCTCCCCATGCCGCCCCCTTTTAATACAACCATAACAACTATAACCGATATATATATACATAACACAACCATAACCTAAAAACCGATAGGTCCGTCCCAGAAGCAACCATTATTTTATCCCTGGCCGTATCCTCAAACCAGCCCAGGGGACCACCTCGGCCGTGACCAACCGACCCAAGGTGAGAGGTATCAACGTTCCATCGTTAAATACCCCTTCCCCGAACCTGCAGGACCTACACCCACAAGTTCCCAAATTCTTTTACGAAGCCACTACCATGAATGACTTCGTACCACCACGAAATATTGGTACTCCCAGCCTCTGGAATCGGACCTATCCCCCCCCACAGACCGGCCACATGAGCCCTTATGTGGCCCGGGCCCTCCACACACCCATGGCCTGTTCCAAACCATCCCGCAGTCCCAGCATCCACAAATCTAAACCAATGTCAGTAAGATGTACACCATCTTGCCGTAAATATTGATCAAATGACTCTTCCAACTCTCTGTGCCGTACTACCAAACCTCCATTTCTGCAACAAAACGACCAATCGTCCTATTCAACTTAATGCGTGCTTTATTAATCCGATCGACCGACCTGGCAAAACGCCAATTTTTCCGCGCCACTATGTCGGACCACACATAATTAGACCCGGGAACTCCCTCCACAACCGCAACAAATCCAACTTAATCTCCCTCTTCAGGTCTCTGGCTGTCCTCACCCCCAAATCATTCCCTCCCACATGCAAGACAAGGATGTTGGGGTCCTGATCCACCCTGGCATAATACGCGACTTCCGGGAGCACTCTCCCCCACGTCATCCCACGTATTCCAATCCATTTTACCCGCGCGTCCTCTCTTGCCAGTCCGAGCTGTCTGCCCTCCGGACGTGCGTCCGCACGTATCGCTCCCCAATAAACGTAGGAGTGCCCGAGGATCCAGACCAAACACGTACCTATAAAATAAACACCATTAACGAAAACACCAACCTGGCATACAATAGTTAACTCCCCATTTTAACAACAGCTACTTCCCCCCATGCACATTCAGTGCTGAATTCCCGTCAATAAATGAGGCCGCACATAAAGTCGAAAACGAGAGGATTCCCATCTCCCAATCTGACGGATCAATTCATCACTCAACCCCCATCTAGAAGCCTCCGTCGCCGCCCCTATCCGAAAGGAATGAGACCCATACTCACTTGGCATCTCTCCCAACCGTGCCAAGCAAACTTTTAACACTGATACAAACTGAAATTTAGACAATGATGACCCATCCTCATGTCGTAAGAAGGACCCTGGGTATCCTCCGCGCAGCCGCACAAAACCCGCCACCTGCAAAACTGGACACAACTGATGTCCCGGTATACCATACATCACCACCACGCGTCCTCGACCCAACTGATCCGTTTTGGAGCGACGCAACTTACACTCCACCCGATCATCCGTAATCACCACATCCCCGAACAAAAGACCTCCTGACACATGCTTCGCAGGACTAACCAATTCACTAATGCGAAACGCCCCAAAAAACGCCAAAACAAATGCAACCGTAAACAATTTCTGTTCATACCGGGAGGAACACACCTCCCCCAAACTGCGCACCAACCGTTCTAGCAATTGAAATGAAATCGGCCTCCTGGTGTCACGGGCCCTCGCCCCCTTCTTAAAACCCTTCATGGCCTGCCGTACCAAAAAATCTTTCGTTGCATCTTTGGCCCCTTGTAACTTGAACCAAAATGCTAGAGCGGACAACCTGTGTCCCATCGCTGACACTGACCGGCCTGCCGCGAAATCTCCGCTGACAAACGACAACACCCCAAAAACCCTGCCTTCGTAGCCTGGCCCAAATAATCCGTCTCGCTCCCATTCCTCCCATTCCTGCCACACCGACTGATATCGGCACCAAGTAGCCTCGGTCACCGATCTCCTGATCCCTTCATAAGCTAAACTGATACCAGATCCCACAACCAATCGGGACACTGCTCTCCCTCCTCGTCTGCTCCTGGCACCAGGCTCCGGAACCTGCAAAACTGAAAACGGGACAGCGCATCAGCTACCTCATTTTCCACGCCCGGCACGTGCTTCGCCACCACGCAGATGTTAAAGTCTAAACAACGCAGCACTAGATGTCGCAACAACTCCACTACCGGTGGTGATTTTGCAGAAAGAGTTTGATGGAATGAACCACAGCCATGTTATCGCAATGCAAGCAAACCTTCCTGTCTGCAAAGTCTGAACCCCACAACTCAACCGCCACCACGATTGGGAAGAGCTCCAGCAAAGCCAAGTTTTAACCAACCCCTTCTCTCGCCATAACTGTGGCCACTCACCCACACTCCAATGATTCCGAAAAATCGCTCCAAAGCCTGCAGCTCCCGCCGCATCCGTAAACAGCTCCAACTGCCTATTGGACACCACCTTGCTCATCCATAATGTCTTCCCATTGTACTTGTCTAAGAAGGAGTCCCAAACCACCAAGTCCCCTTTCATCACCCTAGTCACCCTGACAAAGTGATTCGGAGATGTGACACCCGCAGTCGCACTTGCTAATCTCCTGTTGAAAATCCGCCCCATCGGCATAATGCGACAAGCGAAGTTCAGCTTCCCCAACACTGACTGCAACTCCCTCAACCTCACCTTCTTAGCTGAAATTAATGCTCGGACCGACTCCTTCAAATCAACTAACTTCCCCTCTGGCAGCCGGCACTCCATGGCCACCGTATCAATTTCAATGCCCAAAAAACACAAAACAGTTGCTGGCCCTTCCGTTTTTTCCTTCGCCAAAGGAATACCAAAACTGCTCGCTATCCTCTCCAAGGTAAACAGCAACAATGAACAAACCGATGACCCCCCAGGCCTACACATAAAAAGTCATCCAGATAATGAATCACAGAGTGCACCCTGCAACATCCCGAACTGCCCATTCCACAAAAGAACTAAATGCTTCAAAATACGCACACGAAATGGAACAACCCATGGGCAGGCAACAATCTACATAAAACTCCCCTTCCCACATGCACCCCAACAAATGAAAGCTATCCGGATGAACAGGAAGCAATCGAAATGCCGCTTCTACATCCGATTTCGCCAACAATGCCCCTCGTCCCGCAGCTCTCACCAACTCCAAGGCTCTGTCAAACGAAACATAACAAACTGCTGACAGATCGGGTGAGATCCCATCATTAACCGACAACCCGGCCGGGTAGGATAAATGATGTATGAGCCGGAATTTATTCGGCTCCTTCTTGGGTACCACCCCCAATGGCGAAATCCTAAGATTAGGAAGTGGAGGGTCCGTGAACGGACCCGCCATCCTACCTAATTCCACCTCCTTGAATAGCTTTTCTTTCACGACCTCCGGATGCTCCTTAGCGGACCTCAAATTACCCGGGCGAAAAACGGGAGCATCAGGATCAAACGGGATCCTAAAGCCATCAGCAAAACCTCGCCGCAACAACTCCGCTGCCTGTACATCCGGGTATCTATTTAAATAGGGAAGCATCGCCTCTACCTTCACTGGCGTCCTCCCTCTTTCCAGCACCCTCACCTGCCTTCCCCTTTCCTTTTTTAAAACACCTGGCAGAAGGGTGGTTACCTCCACAGCCGGAGCACTCGTGCTTGAACCGGCATGACGCCCCAAACTTGCAGTGCCCCTCATTATACTGCCAACAAGCCCCCTTTCTTTGTCCCGCCGAGGACCCACCGCTTGTGCCCGGGCTCCCGGCGCCCCCACGAAAGGGCTGAGCCGGAGCCGTCATGAGCCGCATCCACAAGGAAATATCCTTGTGATCCCACCTGATTCCAGCCCGCAGAGCTTTCCGTTGCCGGAACTGCTCATCATATCTTAACCATCCCAAGCCTCCATACACTCTGTACGCCTCCCCTATCGAGTCCATATAACCGAAAAGAGCGGAGCAATGCTCCGACTCCTTTTCCCCAATGACACTAGCCAAAATGGCAAAGGCTTGTAGCCAATTAGTAAAGGTCCTGGGGATCAATCTATATCGCCTCTTTTCCTCATCCTCTTTTTCCTTTTTGGAGTCGCTCGGCTTAATTTTATCTAAATTAAACTTTTCTAACGGAAGCAGGGAAAATATTTCCACGTACTCCCCTTTCCAGATTTTTTCCCTCACCTCCTTCTTCAAATGGGTCCCAAGCGGACTTTCGAAGCACACATACACTTCGCTCCGCGCCCTATCGTCCAACCGCACTAACTCCTCTTCCTTCTCCTTTTCCTTGTCTACCGCCCCATCCGACTCGGCCGCCACCTCCGCTACCTGTGACACTGCCACCGCAGCTGCGACCCCAGCCGCCACCGCCCTGTCCTCCCGTGTCGCCACCACCGGCTGTGCCCCCCAGTGGGGCCCACCCAAGCTCCAGCCGGAGTCCCGATCTGGACGCTGCCGAACCTCTGCTACCCACCCTTTTAACACACCTAACAACTGCCCCCAAAACTCCGGCCCAGGTAACCCGGCTAATTGCCCACTCGGACCCACAACTCGATCACTCGACCCCACCACTGCCAACGTGCCCCCACAACCCGCAACATTCAATGCATTAGACGATCTCTCACCCGGCTGCCTCTGAGACGGTCGCGGAACAGCCGTATCCCGTGGTTCTTGTAGACTCTCCTCCTCTCCGGACGCAGCCGACAGTTGTCCTTCCTCTTCGGAATCTGTAGCGCTGCTGGCAGCCTCAGGGGAGACCAGCAGAGGGACAGCAAGCTCCTGGCGGCCGTCAACCCCCACGGTCACCGCACCCTGATCCGCACGTCGTGCCCTGCTGGTTCGCTTCCTCTTCTTCCGACGTGGCGCCTTGCTGCCACTGGACCTTGCTGGCTCCTCAGATATCCCAACTGGTCTCCCTCCCTGCCGGCTGCAGGAAGGCCGTACAGTGTCCATTGCCTGCCGGGTACGCCCTCCAGCACGATCCCCACTGGAGGGAACCGTCACCAAGGAGCGCAGACTATGCCCCTGCCGACTGCAGGAGCTCACATCCACTCCTCCCGGGCTGCCGTCCTCCATCCCTCCAGTAATCCGTCCTGTCTGCAGCCGATCCCGTCCCTTGCTGCTCCCCTGCGGTCTGCAGGGAGTATCCTCCATATTCCCCTCAAGCTGGGCACCTCCCCCGGCCCGCACGTCACCGGGGGCTGCCGTAGAACGGGTCCGGGGCCTTGCAGACCGCAAACCGGAAGTAGATCTCCGTGTAGCTCCGCCCACTTCCGGTTCGCGGGTTCCACGGCGCGGATTCCTCCCGGTGCTTGGGGAGAGCCCAGGAGGCATCGGACGGCTCCCCAGTCCCAGAGGGTCCCCAAGGGGGCTCCTAGATCGTCTCCTCCCCCCACAGGGGAGTAGCGCTCCGGCGGCCGTGACCGCCGAGCGCGCAGTTCAGGCCCGGGTGCAGGAATAGGCACCGCCGGGCTTGGAGCAAACACAGCTGCCAGCTGCTCCCGCAGGACATCCACTCCAAGGACCTCAGAGGCCCCTCGCACCATCTCCAATAATGCAGCCAGGTCGGCCATCGCAGAGCAGGAGCTGCAGCACACACCAGGATCTGGCACCGTCCAGCGAAGAGGAGGTACCCAAACCCTGCCCCCTCTATATACCCTATCACAGCCCGTCCGTCCCCCCAATCCTTTCCTCCAATCCCCACTGTTCCCCTTTTCAACCAATCCCTTAAGGCCAGGTTTGTGCCCTGTAATCTTACACCTATTAACCCTTTCAGCCCTTCAGTCCCCTCCAGTTCGTCATGGGCTTATTCGCCCTTATAGGGCTCTTTTGCCTTTCTGACTCACAGCCCTGCCCCCCTCCAATCTGTGACAAGCAGCAGTCAGGCAGTTAGGCACTTTATTAAAGGAACATTGACATCTGGATTTAGCCCGATTATAGTTATTTACCGCCAGCTTGTAAATCCTCGCTGAGCGAGGGAGAAACAGCGGATGTAAATGTGCGTCCCTTGTTCTCTCCCATTCACTTGAATGGAAGAGAACAAATGATCCAGCGATGCATATGGGCAGGGCAGATAAGGATCTCTTCTGCAAACATACCATCGCTGGATTGAGCATCACTGGATCACAGGCTCGGGTGCTGCATCGGCTGTGTAAATGCACCATTAGCTGCTAGTGCAACTTGGAATGGTTCTGTTGTTTCTGGTATGTGAATAACCTCCCAGCAGCCCCTGTTACATGATAGCAGTGCCAATCTGAGGGACCAACTTCATGCACAAAACTAGTACTATACAAGGCAGTACAGCACTCTCAAATCACATCCGATTTTGCATACAATTGCCAGTAGTGTTGAGCTAATTGAATTGCACTTGTTTGATTTCTGCACTTTTTTTTATCAAACATTTCTCGTTTTGTGCGGTGCTGGCAATTTCGAACACTTTGTGCGGTCCAATTTGAATGTTTAAATTAAACCGCATTGTGAATATACGCGATACTGCGGCTAAAATCACTAATATTCGCTATTTTAGCGGCCGCATTGTGTTTATTCGCAATGCGGTTCAATACTGACCTGCACAAAAATGGCTCTCGGCCGCTGTGAGTAGAACCAAGCGAATGTACGCTCGCGATTATGAACGTTCGCAATTATGAACGCATGCTGTTGCGTTCGCAATTGCGAGCATAATATAGCAAAACTGCTATCGAACAATGTTTGAATTCAATTCGATAATGGAATCGAACAATATTATGTTCGCTCATCTCTAATTGCCAGATATGACAATCGTATCCGATATGCAAAATTCATTGCAGTCAATGGACGGGTGAATTCCGCAGCAAATTCCTTATCTAAATCCGCTTGGATGCAGAGGCCACATGTCACGCAGCAGACAGCGAACGCCAAGTGTGAAGGGAGCGTTAAAATGTGGCACTGATAAGTATCTTGTTGCTATTTTGCATGTTCATTTTGTGTTTGTTAAAGTTTTTACAGCAAATAATATAAAATCTGGTTATTCTGGAAACTATTCTGTTTTATGTCATAAATTGGCACATGAGTAGATTTTTACTAAAAGGTTTACAATCATGGGTTAAAACATACCAGAATTTGGCTTCAAATTTAAAGCCAAAGGTAATAGGAAATGAAGAGCCATTTTCGGAGCCAAAAGAGCCGGCTCTTCTTGGTGAGCGATCCAAAAGAGCCGGCTCACCAAAAATCGCATTTTACCCATCACTAATGCAGTGCCTTTTGACCTCCAAACATGGAGTTCAATTTTGGTGTCATCTGACCAGACTATATTCTCCCAGAATTATTTAAACGTACTTGAACATGTTTTCTGTTCAGCAGTGGAGTCTTGTATGTGATCGTGCATTCAGGCCATGGAGTTGAGTGCATTACTTATTGTTTTCTTTAGAACAATTGTACCTGCTGATTCTGATAAGTCTTTTCACTCCTCTGTATGAAATATGGTGGGGAGCACCTTCTTATGTCCTGTTTATGAGGAAAGTATGTTCTTTACCTAAGTTGCAGGATTGCTTTCTAATTACTAATGGACTTCAGCTGGTGTCATGACTTTCAATGGCTTTTTGCACTTCTCTTTCTTCATGTGTTCTATACTTTTTCCCTGTCTCGTTTCTTATTATTACACATAATTTATGGACATCTTTGGTTAGATTTCTTTTCCTGTGTGGATTGGATGGGTTGTTACCAACATCTGGTGAGAAATTAATTTCAATAGCAGCTTTAGACATATACAGTATATCATAACATTGGGTATGCCCCTCACATTTTTGTAAATAGTTTTTTTTTTTTTTTCATCGGACAACACTGAATATATGACAGTTTGAATTCTCATGGATTTCCTTCAAGTGCACTTAATGCCCTACAGGCATACTTGCTACCATTGTGCCGTAGCACAAGCCTATGGTGTTAGGGTTTGTTAACATTATTAAATTATCACATTACTACTTTATCTATTGTTTTCAGTACATTCTGCCTTGTTATTAAAACATTCTGTTCTTTGGCCTCCCTACCAGACATTGATGACCTCCACTATAATTCACAGTAAGCAATATTCAAATATGAAAACACTATTTTCTTAAAGGCAAGTGGTATTTAAAGAGGTGCATCTATGCCAGCTATGCAGTACAATACAGGATACAAGCAAACTGATAAATCTTTGGATATTTTCATATATTGATATACCGTATATACTCGAGTATAAGCCGACCCGAGTATAAGCCGAGGCCCCTAATTTTACCCTCAAAAACTAGGGAAACTTATTGACTCGAGTATAAGCCTAGGGGGGAAAATGAAGCAGACTCTCATCACGGTATACAGCCCCTCTCATCATGATAAATGGCCCCCCATTACTGGTATATAGTCCCCCATCACTGGTATATAGGACCTCTATTACTGGTATACATTTCTCCCCCATCAGAGGTTACAGCCCCCATCAGTGGTATATACAACCCCCATCAGTGGTATATACAGGCCCCCCCCTCAGTGGTACATACAGGCCCCCCATCAGTGGTATATACAGGCCCCCATCAGAGGTTACAGCCCCCATCAGTGGTATATACAGCCCCCCATCAATGGTATATACAGCCCCCCCTCAGTGGTATATACAGGCTCCCCTCAGTGGTATATACAGGCCCCATCAGTGGTATACACAGGCCCCACATCAGTGGTATATCAGGCCCCTCATCAGTGGTTACAGCCCCATCAGTGGTATATACAGCCCCCATCAGTGGTATATACAGGCCCCATCAGTGGTATATACAGGCCCCCCTCAGTGGTATATACAGGCCCCCCCTCAGCGGTATATACAGGCCCCCCCTCAGTGGTATATACAGCCCTCCATCAGTGGTATATACAAGCCCCCCTCAGTGGTATATACAGGCCCACCCCATCAGTGGTATACAGGCCCCCAACACCAGTGGTATACAGGCCCACCCCATCAGTGGTATACAGGTTCCCCCATCAGTGGTATACAGGCCCCCTTGCTGCCGCACACCTGTAAAATAATAAATCATTCATTCTCACCCTCTGTCGCTCTGTCACCGCGCGTCCTGAGGTCTTCTTCCTGCTTGTACCTGGCTTCTATTCCTGAGGCGGGTGCAGCAGCGATGACGTCATTGCTTCTACGCCGGTCACATGACGCCGGGTACAAGCAGGAAGAAGACCGGAGGACGTGCGGTGACAGAGCAACAGGGATAAGTAAGAATGATGTATTTTTTTACAGGTGTGCGGCAGCAAGGTGGGCCTGTATACCACTGATGCGGGGCGCTTACATAGTGCAATGTAATATGCACCGCTCCCTCTGCCGCTGACGGACAGGGGGATGCAGTGCATATTGCATTGCACTAATGAGCGGGGGCACGTGACCGCCCGCTCCTACTGCAGCCTCCCCCGCCTCATCCAGCTCCTGATAACCGCCCCCCCACTGATCTTTCACTGTGACTCGAGTATAAGCCGAGGGGGGCACTTTTCAGCACGATTTTTGTGCTGAAAAACTCGGCTTATGCTCGAGTGGATATAGTATATTGATTTCCTTAACACAGCGATTGAAAGTATATAAAGGTCACCTCTTACTTTTCAAACAGTTTTACTCTTGCAGATGTGTTTGTTTTTGTGTGACAAAACAGTCACTTTATGTGACCTTTCTGATTGCACACATCAGGCCACACACATCAGTCACATAAGATCCTGTTGGTATTGGGTAGTTCAATCGTAGAAAAAATTTGAAGAGAAAATAAGTTTGGATAATGTCAGATTTTTCCTTATTATGCCTTGGAATGACCAATCTCCTCAACATTTTATTTATTTTAATTTTGAGGGGCCGAGGTCCCTGTCACATTATCACCTTCTAAGGGTGGTTTCACACGTACATTTTGTTGTCTTGCGTTGTAATCCATCCAAACCCTGAAGCCTGATCAGGCATGTGTCCCTATACTTAAAATAGGGCTGCAGGTACATGTGGTGGCATCAGGATTATGCCTGATCCAACCACATCCATTGTTTTGACCTACTCACTGGATGCAAAAAGTAGCATTTTTAATGATCGTTAATGATCCTGATGCAATCGGATGCGTCCACAAATATAATGTGTTTCAATGGGGTTCGGATCTGGAAATGGCGGAACAGTCCAATCGGATCTGGTTTCCCACACTGAGCATGCTCCAATGCTCAGCTGCATGTGCTGCAGTGGTGTGCATTGTAGACACACAGCCGCATGCAGATGCTTCCGTTCCGATTCCGATCTGGATGCACCGTAGGTGTGAAGCCAGCCTAAGAACACACTCTGTGTGACGTGGTGAGGAGCGGCGAAAAGGAATTGTCAATTGATGATTCAAGTCTAAAAAGTCCCTTTTTTAATACTCCAACCACGATTTTCTGACAAACTGCAGAATATCTGTAGAGAATCAACACCAATTACTATAATTTTTAACACTTTGGAAAAGAAAATGAGTCTGATCAGGTGAAAAACGTTCATATCTAACTAAAAGTGCCTAAAAGACCACAAAAGTTAACATCATAACTATTGTTTTATCAGGAAAACTACATGGAAATTAATGTAGGTGATCTATATGCTTTAGAAAACTAATTCAAAACTATAAATTAATATGCTATAATTACACTTCTAAATATTTAGCATACAGTAAAAAATGCAAAGAGAGAACTGCCAAAAGGGAACTGCTCTGATACAGGTGCATCTCATTGAATTAGAATATCATCAAGAAGTTCATTTATTTCAATAATTCAATACAGAAAAGGAAATGTATATATTATATAGAGTCATTAGAAACATAGTGATCTATTTCAAATGTTTATTCCTGTAAATGTTGTTGATTATGGACATCAAAGGGTGAATATAATATTGATTTACTAGTCAACGTGTTTCAGGGCTCCCAGAAATGCCCGACACATGGCAATATTACATTGATTTTTTATAATATTCTAATTCATTGAAATGCACTAGTATATGTAAGGGTCGATAGAAAAGCTCCATGTCTCTCCTATTTGAAGGATGACTTCTACCAAGAGCAATGTTAAGATCTCTATACAGGTGATCAATGGGATTTAGATCCGGACTCATTGCTGCCACTTCAGAACTCTCTAGCATTTTGTTTCCATCCATTTCTGGGACCTTGTTAAGTATATTTGGGGTCATTGTCGTGCTGGTAGACCCATGACCTAGGACACAAAGCCAGCTTTCTGACCCTGGGCACTACATTGTGACCCAAAATCCTTTGGTAATCTTCAGATTTCATGATGCCTTGCACACAGTCAATACACCCAGTGCCAGAGGCAGCAAAGCAACCCCAAAATATCCTCCATCATATCCCCTGTACGACTGTGGTTTTTTTTGTAGGCCTCATTCTGTTTTCAGTAAACAGTAAAATGATGTGCTTTACAAAAATGTTCTAAATGGTCCCATTTATTTATGAGGGAGGCGCTGACACAGCTTGATTTGGGTTCTAGATTCTTGCACGGAATCCTCTCCTTATACTCCTCCCCTTCTGCTAAAGTGAAGATAGGAGGAGCCTTATCCTCTTCATTCAAAATAACAAACGGTACTAGGCAGGGATGCCCCTTGTCACCCCTGCTGTACATTATCGTAATGGAACATCTTGCCATGGCACTTAGGTCCAATGAATGCGTCCATGGGGTCAAGCTGGGCAGAGTCAACACAAATTAGCCTTATTTGCAGATGACCTTCTACTATACATCTCTCAGCCCCTGGTCTCCATCCCTTCGGTTTTAATGGAGTTTGAACGGTTCGGACAACTGAGCAACTTTAATGTGAACTGCTCCAAAACCGAGGCACTTAATATTTCTTTGCCTGGAGAATTGGTTTTACATCTATCAAAACAGTTCCCATTCAAATGGAAGGTAGAAGCCATTAAGTACTTGGGAGTCCTTATACCAAAAGATCTTAAACAAATATTCAATTTGAATTATCAACCCCTTTTGACTAACATGGAATCGGCATTTACCTCCTATAGACAGTTAAAGCTATCCTGGTTCGGGAGAATGAACGTAGTCAAGATGGATGTCTTGCCCCGACTCTTATATACTTTTCAGACAGTTCCTGTTCTATTGGATAGCGGCTTCCTCTCCAAAATGCAATCTACGATTCTTAGATTTCTCTGGGGGGGCAAGAGGTCCAGATTGCGAATGAATATCCTATCCTTGCCCAAGACCAGAGGAGGGGTTGGACTACCCAACATACGAGCGTACTTTGTGGCTTCTCTCTTGTTAGAGCTCTGGATTGGCATTATCATACGTCCTCTAAGAAATGGGTAGAGGTGGAGCAAGAGGGTTTGGGAATTCTGCTTAAACACCTGCTCTGGATTTCCCCTAAAGACTCCACAGACCTAGCACCTTTGACAGACATGACCAGGAACACCTTGAAGGTATGGCACCTAGTGACGAAAACCCTCCACTTGGACGATAAACTTAGCCCTTTGACCCCCCTTTTTTCCAACTCATCTTTCCCACCTGGATTTGACAGGCAGAGATTTTTATGTTGGCAGAGTGTGAGTGACACCCGAGTAGGACAGACTCTGTCCGGTGGTGGTTTGCCCCCGATGGCAGAGCTACAACTCAAAGAACCTACGAGACATCTTAAGTGGTTCGAATTTCTCCAATACAGAGCATACTTATATTCAGCTGATCACTCTTGCAGGGTGAGATTGACGCCCAATGTATTGGAGAAGTTATTCCAATTGGAGGCTCCCCTGAGGCGCAAAATATCAGCTCTCTACCAGGCCTTAGGGTCCATGAGAGAGCAGGGCACCCTTTACTTCCAACGTGCTTGGGAGAGGGAATTGGGGTGTAGCATTTCAGAGGCTAATTGGCAGAAATGCTTTATATTAACCCACTCACTAGCTAATGCTTGTTCTGCATAAGAGAGAAGCTATAAGCTGCTCACTAGATGGTACTTATGCCCAACGACACTCCGGAACATGTTTCCTGGAACTCCTGATACCTGCTGGCGCTGTGGAGCAGAGAAGGGTGCAATGTTACACATTTGGTGGAGTTGTGGGGAAATCCGGCGGTTCTGGTTGAGGTATTCAATGCATACGCCCGGATAACGGTAAACAAGCCGAATGCAACCCAGAATCGGCAATGTTATCCATTTTTCCAGGTCCTATTGGGCTACAGAAAAGGGATATTCTCGCTTTTGCATCTCGGCTGCTCGTGCTGTGAATCCTGAGGTTCTGGAAATCAACCCGGGCTCCATCTCTACTTGATTGGTTCAAAGAATTGATGGACATATATCGAATGGAGGAGCTTGCAGCTGATGCATCGGGATCTCGGAACAAATTCTTAGGGATTTGGGTTGAATGGATTCTTTTTCAAGATTCTGCAGAATTTAAGAGTATCTTTTCCGATACAGACAGTATGGATCGACCTCTGA
The DNA here is from genome assembly GCA_033576535.1 of Allobates femoralis. Taxonomy (NCBI): domain Eukaryota; kingdom Metazoa; phylum Chordata; class Amphibia; order Anura; family Aromobatidae; genus Allobates; species Allobates femoralis. The sequence goes on from JARQOC010000005.1 coordinate 515,280,255, forward strand.
CTGACAGGGAGCCAGTGGGATGAGTAACCTTTCACTGTTCATACCTCACCGCCTTTTTTTTTTTTTTTAGTACGTGGCTTTTCTCTCCCAGGATAACTTTTTCTAATGGTTTTTATAACTCTTCTCTCTCTCTTCCTTTCTAGTGGACATTGGACAGGTATCGGAAACTCTGAGCTGTAAGTAGTTCATTAATACTTCGGCCTTCCTTTCCGGTACACCAGTCGATAGACTATTCCGAACTGGGCCTCAAAGGATAATGACCCACTTACGCAGTCAACCTGTTAAAAGGGGCCAAGTGATAAAAACCATTCTGCTGGGGTTGCATGTCTCCTTGAGACCAGATCACCTCAAAACCCTGAGAAGGGTTGTATACTTGTGTGTTTGGAATTATATTTAGATTGTAGTATATATTCCACCAGGGATAGGCGCAAAAGTAAAGTTGCAGCTTATCTTAAAGTTACTACTAATTTTATTAATTTTCTTTATGTATTATTATATGTCTCAAAATTCTGTTAAAAGACTGATTGTATGACTTTTATATGTTTTTTCAAAATGTAATAAAAAATTAGATTAACCCTAAATGGTCCCATTTGTCCACAAGACTCTATCCCAGAAGGAATTTGGCTTACTCATGTACATTTTAGCAAGCTGCAGTCTAGCGTTTTTATGCCTTTGTGTCAGCAGTGGCACCCTCCTGGGTCTACCTCCATAGTGTTAATTTCATTTCATTGTCAACAAATAGTTTGCACTGACACTGATGCACTCTGAGCCTGCAGGACAGATAGAATTTCTTTGGAACTTAATTAGAGTTGCTTATTCACTGTCCAAACTATCCTGCATTGCAACCTTTCATCAATTTTTCTCTTCTGTCCATGTAAAGGGAGACTAACTACAGTTTCACGTGTTGTAACCTTCATGATTGTCTTGCACACGATGGACAAAGGTACATCAAGATCTCTGAAGATGGATTTGTAAACTTAAGAATGTTGACATTTTTCAACACTATTGATCTCAAGACCTTAGGGCCCTTTCACATCAGCGTTTTTTTCAAATCGCGGCAGATGCAGTGAAAAAAACGCATCTGCCGCGATTACCGCATACCGGCTGAACTTGCGGCACGGTTGCGGTAAACACCATACAAGGTATAGGCGGACTTGCGGCAGGTGCGGCAAGTGCGGTTTTGGCACTTGCGGCAGGTGCGGGCGCGAAAAAAAACGCGGCTGACAGCATTTTTTTTCGAGGCCGCACCTGCGCAAGTGCCAAAACCGCACTTGCCGCACCTGCCGCAAGTCCGCCTATACCTTGTATGGCGTTTACCGCAACCGCGCCGCAAGTGCAGCGGTATGCGGTAATTGCGGCAGATGCGGTTTTTTCACCGCATCTGCCGCGATTTGTAAAAAAACGTTGATTCTATGTTTCCAAGCTGAGCAGATGGACACACATATACACCATGCAAAATTGTCACACTCATTTTAAATTGTTCCAGAAAATGAAATATTTCTCCCAGGTAATTATTGCAATTATAAAAATGCTCTATATACACATTTTTAATTTTCTTTGTGTGTTTTGGACACAAAAATGAGAAAAAGGCCACATTGGACAATTACACACAAAACCTAAAAGTGCTGGACAAAATTGATGGCATATTTCCAAAATTGTGGGAAAAACTTTTTACAAAAACGTGGATGCTCATTCAAATTCCCTGGGCAAGTAAAAGGTATTGGAATATAGATATCATATTTGAATTCAAGACGTTGGAGTGAGCAGACAAAAAAAGAGATTGGCAAAAAGAATGGGAGAAGAGGTATTATGGTGTTTAATGATAAAAATAGTGTAATAAAACTTTTTTAAAGGGGTTGTCAACTATTAGGACAACCCCTTCTGAATCCACTTATTTCCCCCCTTAAAATAATAGTCCTATACTCACCTCCTGTGCTGCCGCCATTCAAGAGATGTCAGTAATTGCGGCTCAGGGCTCACGTGACATTGTGATGTCATGCAAGCCCTGCATCCAATCACCACCAGATTTATTCTCCCCACATTCAGACCAAACTAACTATCATCAGAAAGTGGCAACCCCAATGCTCACTTCCTGTTGATAGCTCGTTTGGTCCAAAGGCAAAGTGAAGGAAGCCAGCGGTGAATGAACGCAGGGCTCACATGATGTCACAATGTTTTGTGAGCCTGGAGCTCCTATCACCCAGAGCCCTGGAATGGCAGCAGGACGGGAGGTGAGTATTAGGTCTATTAGTTTAACGGCGGTAAAAAAAAGTGGATTCAGAAGAGGTTGGCTCAATAGTACACAACCCTTTAAGTTATGCAGATAATTGACAATTCAGAGTGAATCTGCAATGTTACAGTACAGTTACTATACAGATTCTGCAAATGATGCTATACAGGTTCAAGGCACAGGAGAGGCTGCGCACTGTGCCCAATGCAGCAGTATGCATGTCACAGGCAGTGTGCAAGAAAGAACGGACATGCTTGGTTAGCAGACTGGAGAAAATTTAGTGACCATAATAGAATACATTTGTAGGATTTGCCATTGTCAGAAATGCATTTTTGTTGGTGCTATGAAATGAGCAAAGCAGATCCTACTTCGGATGACACAGTATAAGAGTATTATTCTAAAATTTACATGAAACAGGTGGCATCACACACCAAGAATTATTCCAAATATATCATTGAATGAGCTTGTAAGGTCATTTTTCTTTTACAAGTACTCTCATATTTGTGGTCTTCCTAGTTTGTTATCCAATGAGTATAAGTCAGCAGGGATGACAGCAAACACAGAAAAAGCTGTTACCATGTTAAAAAGGACAAGAATCATAATGAGAGTGAATATTAAAATAATTACTGTTTTGCCTTTTAATCCAATAAAAAAATAAGTAAAATAATGATCTTTATCTTCATGCATGTCACTATAACTTGGAGCTCTGATTATTCTTTAAATCATAACCGCCATTTAAATTTTTATTTAATAATAATGCAAAACGAGTGATTTTAATAAACTTTCTAATATACTTAATTAGAAAATTCTGGTTGAAAACCATTCATAAACAAGGTGTCCCAACTAGACTGTGTGTGAAGCAACTATGTGTTGATTATTAGTCAGATCTGTCTTCACAGTGAATAAGGGCATGTAACCATATAAGGGAAAGGGGTGTGCCCTACAATGTTGACTGTCCTCATGAGGAAACAATGTATCAGATTAGCTCAGCCTAACAAAAAAAGTTGCTAAGCAACATCAGAGTGTCAGGATCAGGTCAAACTCCTCAGAAGTTTGTGCCAAGGAAATATCCTCATCTGGCTCCACACAGCTCAGTCACAATCTCTGTTAACCCCTTGTCTGCTGGCTTCCCACACTGATCACTATCAGCCTGCTCTCAGATGTTGTGGAAATTCACACACAGTGCTGGCAGATGCTGGCTGTGCCAACACAGCCCCAAAATGTAGTTTTCTAAAAGAGCACAGAAAAATGTGAGAAAATAAGTCAAATGGCACAAAAAGCATTATCTTAGCTGCTATGGGACCCATCATTAATAACCCAAGTGCAGTATTGTTTTTTTTTTTTCAATGAAATGAATTCACACTTTAAGTTCTATATTCAGCTTTAGCAGCCAGAATAATAATAAATAAAAAAATATATATACTGTATATTTTTTAATTTGATCATAGATATAAAGTATGCACTTTTTGCTAAGTATGTTGTTCCAAAAACTAAAGTTTCAAATGTTTGAAAGTAGAATAACCTTCAGGAAAAACAATATTATCTCTTCAAATGTAGCATGGAGAATCGGATGACTGGTTTTTCTGAGCCCTTTCGACCTAGAGACACAGGCATTGTCATTATTAGTGATGCATTATCGTTCTGAGGACGGAGAGCATGATGATCACACAAGCCCATTTAACTCTTCCGTGCATGATAACGCATCACCATACTGTAGAAAATGAGATATGCTCTAAGAGTTTGAAAGATAATGAAAACTGGAATATATTGCAGGCGCTAGGTATGTAAAGTACACTTAGAAACCGATGCCTCATGCATAAAGAGGGTTCTAATAGAAAATGCATTTTTCAGAGATGTATTACCTTTTATATTTTCACTAATCCCATAATGATAATAATATGCAGTGATAGGTAGTATAGAATTAAATATATTGACCTCAAAGATAGAAGCTACTTAGCATTTTCTGGAGATGGTGATAATGGGATTTGATGTTAGAAGTACGGCTTCACAGTACAGTTCCATGACAATAGCAGATACGAAAAAACAACTTGTGAGCATCATTATTATGGTCTGACAAAATGTCTCAAAATCATCTCAGTATGCGCCAGGTTACACAAGGGATGTGCTGTGCAAGAGGCCATTGATGATTCTTATTTTTGCGAATCTTATGTATTTGACGCTTACGTCAAAGCAGTTTTTGTCAGCACATCCTAAAAAATGTCTGGGCTGCTCATACATGATAGAAACTTGTATATCTTAATTATTTAGAATATGTAATTTTTTTATTTGATATAGTGCTGTTTCAGATTTTTCTGCTCTTATTTTGCACCTTTTTTTTTAAAAGTTGTCCGGTACCATGAAAAAAAGTCACTACATATGCAATCACCATGGGTCACATTGACCTCATGGTACCTGACAAGGGCTAAAGGAGTTTTCTTCTCTGGACAGACCCTACTCAGAAGAGTACCCTGCTCACAACTTTAACTGTAAGGAGAAACCTGATAAGTTAATTGTTTTTTTATGTACCTACAGTGACTTCACAAGATCAATTAGGCTACTTCACACACAGGGTATTTGCGAGGATCTGTTTTTGATGCAAAACTGAACCAAGAATAGATCCTCACAGAACACAGCATTCTGTGTGTGAACGGCCTGCGCTTTCTTCCTGTGCTTTATACACACCTTACTGTGCTCCCTTGGTGACCCCCGGCGGTGTCTTCTGATCCCTGCCGGGCTCGCAGTGACAGAGGGATCTATGACCCTGCAGTACCATGTAAGCGGGTAACATTGCCTGGTCACATGGTGCTGTTTAAGGTCCTGAACCAGGTCCTGTGCCGTCAGGATGAGAATTGTTCACCATGGGAAGGCGCGAAGTGAGTACAAAAGCACGCTGAAAAAAGCGCAAACAATTGACATGGTCATTCTTTTTGCAGCACAAAGCGCATCCCAAAAAGACGGCCCATGTGAACGGATTTCAGGAAAAGCCATTGCTTCTGCTGATGCATAACGAGCTGCGTTCACTGCATTACTGTGTAAGCCGAAATACGCTGTGTGTGAACGCAGCCTTAGGCCCCCTTCACACCAGGTTTTTCTGTGATCAGGTTTGATGAGGTTTTTTGTGCCAAAACCAGGAGTGTCTCCAAGACTCAGAACAGGGTCAATCTTTCAATTATAGTTTTTTTCTGCAAGTTCTTCCTCTCCTGGTTTTGACACACAAACCTGATCGAACCTGATCAGGGAAAAACCGTGGTGTGAAGGGGGCCTTACACAGTGTCCTTTAAAGCCAATAATGTTGGCTCTACATGACAACTTTGGTTGCAACACCAGTCATGTGGCATAAATTTGCTAGGTGTTACTCCTACATCGCAGCACAATTCAATTGGATGGGTCCCCAAGGGTAATGCGACCGAGACAAGCAAGTTGCATGAAGTCCAATTACATTAGATATTTTACATATTTTGTAGTGTGTTTGTCACTGTCACAGTACCCGTGAAGATCTTCTACTAAGTTTGACCGGCAAGAAGGAAGATAGCAGCACTCCAACATCCTTAAAAAGTCCAGTCTTCATTCAAGCATGGTTAAAAGAAACTCAAGGAGAGATAGTGTGTCCAGGACGACAGACTGTTTTGCACCATCTGACGCTTCAGTCGGTCCCGCGAAACATTCTGTTGTCCCGAATACACTATCTCTCCCTGAGTTTCTTTTAGCCATGTTTGAATAAAGACTGGACTTTTTAAGGATGTTGAGTGCTGCTATCTTCCTTCTCTCCTGTCATTGTTTGAAGACTCCTCTTCTTGGTAGCTTGGCACCCAATTAGCCCTGGTGTTATTATACTGGATCTCCGGTTATGGATCTGAGGATTTCCTCTGCTGTCTGAGCTTTCCACGCATCAACGTGAGTAATACCCCAAAAATTTTCCTTCTTTGTTTATTATTATTACTGCTCTACTAACTTTTCTGTTAAGAATGGATGTAAATCTATTTCAACTGGTCAACCCCCTTTTTAGAGGTCATGCACAAAGTTCAACCTTTAGCTTGAAGTCTGCACATTGGTAAATGGAGGCTGAACATCTCCTAAGTACAAAGTTACAGCCTCTGTCCACAGTCATACCTGTATCAGGGATCATTTATACATTGATTTTTTTTTCTCCCTTGAAGCAATGCAATTAACTCCCAATATGAAAAAATACCTTCATTAAGATATACAGTATATGGGCATGATATTACATAATGCAACTAACTATATGTTGATCAGACCCCACCTGGAATACTGTACACGTTCTGGGAACCCCAATTCAAGAAAGACATCGATATATTGAAGCAAGTCCAGAGAAGAGTAACCAAGATGGTAGAAGGTCTGCAAACCATGTCCTATAAAGACCAGCTAAAGAAAAAAACTGAGAGAAGACTTAATAGCAGTCTACAAATATCTTAAAGGATATCACAGTGCAGAGGGAACTACCGTATTCTCATTAGCATAAGGACATACAAGAAGCAATGGTATGAAACTAAAAGAAAGGAGATACATATTAGACATTACCATAGGTAAAACTTTCTGACAGTGAAGGTAGAGAGTGGAACCGGCTGCCACAGGAGGTTGGATCTCTCGATTCGTCGGAAATCTTCAAGCAGAAGCTGGGTCAACATATAGTTGGGGTGATTTAAGAGCTGGACTTGATGACCCTGGAGTCCTTTCAATGATCATTATGCTGTATAAACCCTCCAGTAACTCAAAGCTAATTTTTATATTCAATTCCTATTAAATTAACATTTTATTATTTACAAAAATATATAAGGATTTTTTTCTTATTTGTAACATTAAAATTGCTTCTTAACAGAATCCAATGCACAAGAAAACAAAAAACAGTTTTTCTATCCTAAATTCTGCTTCTCTGCTTTCAATTAATATGACATATGGACATGCTATATAACCTCTTCTACTCCTCCTAAAATCAAGATGTTCTTGTTCCAAGGAGATCCTGTTTAATCAACCTACATCCCTCTTATAATCAACTCTTACTTCCCTCTTCTCGACTTGTTACATTGCAGAAAAGATTAATGGGCATATAATGGTTTAATAACACACTACTATGGGTTCCTAATCACCAGCCCCAAAGGCGCACAGTTCTCCTTCATTCCGACTGTAACGTACAGGAATACTCTAGGAAATAAGAGCGTCTCAAGGCCAAGCATTGCTCATTTGTGAATGGTGCTCTATGGAGTTAACAAGTAAAACTGTTTGTCCTTTGGGTCACCTGCTCTGCATATTTTATATAGATTAATGGCTATTCCACTTCTGGAGGAGCTCCATGGTCCACCTGGTGTGCTAAAATAGCATATGTATGCCGAGCTGGAACGTACAGTCCAGGACAGACAGATTACATTACTGTGTTTATTCTGATTTCTATGTTGTATTGATGAACTTGAAGAAGTAACGTTTTATGTTAAACCCTCCAGTTGTGCAATGTAAGCAATAAGACAATACATATTCTGAATAAACTGTAATTAAAAGATTCTATACTATTACTTCTGTTAAATGAAAAATAATAAAATAAATAAGAAACTATATTATAATAAATTTTATAATATGAAGAATAAACTATATTGTAAAAAACTGTATATTATACAAAATGTAACTACTTTCCAAACATTGATTCTGTATAATACATAAATAAAATGGCATTATTTACTCTGCGACCAAGAGTGGGTCCTTACATAGTGATGTAGCAGGGCTAAAATGTGTCCCTTATCTGTATCCAAGCCTCAACTTGGAGCTTGATATTAAAAGGGTTGTCCACTATGAGTACATCCCCTATCTGAATCCACTTGTTTTCCCCAGTTAAAATAAACCCTGTGCTCACCTCCTGTGCTGGCGCCATTCCAGCACTGCCGGTAACCACGACTCGGTGATCACATGACAGTGTGAGGTCACGTGGCCCCATCGTCAATCATGCCAGCTTCTATCTCCCCACCTTCAGACCAAACGAGCAATAAACAAGAAGTGAGCAGCAGCTGCAGCACTCAAATCACATGAGCCCTGAGCCACAGTTACTGATAGCGCTGGAACGGTGGCAACACGGGAAGTAAGTTCAGGGTCTATTATTTTAACTGGGGAAAACAAGAGGATTCAGAATGAATGTCCTTTAGTGGACAAACCAGTTAAAGTAGATGTGTCACCAAACTTATATAGGTAATTTTTTTAAATTACACAAATCTATGCAGAAAAAGGGGCTCTAACTGCACCCAAAGAAGATAAACCTCCTGTTAAGAATATTCTTTCCAATGCTGCTGCCAATATAATGTTTGCAGGGTAACTCTTTTATCTGTTAGCAGCGTTTCCCTGTCCGCTCGGCTTAAGCGGACACTAGGCAGCCTTATGTGTAAGCTGGTCATCACGATCAACATCGGGTAACCAGGGCCAGCATCACCCAGAAGCGGCAGGGATGACGGCTCTCCGCTGCAGAGAAACAAACTAAGTATTTTGCGGTGTACTGCTAAAAGCTGGGAAACCGCTGATGTGACCCTTGCTTTAGACAAGTTTTTAAGTGTAACACTTTTGTGGATACCCTTAGGAATATGATAGTGTGGAACCAGACAAGGCAGAAACAAGAATGAAAGTCTGTATTACATGTGAGGCATACAAATAAAGAATCAGAGCAATGCAGTCTATTAAGTAGAAACAAACTGAAGATTAGTCCTGAATGTATATGCAGAGTACAACTGACACAATAAACAAAAGAGTCCAGAAACAGTCTCAGCAGATGCAGCAAACAAATAGTTAACCAGTGTACTTTAGGGCTTATTAAATGTTAAACAAAATCCAGCAGTGCAGCCTGCACTGACTAAAGTCCCGGATTATCTACACTAATCCAAAGGATGGTGCGTCTACGATCCACGTTGCTGACAAAGAATGAGGACCACACAGGGTCTGAATGCAATGATGATTTATTCTGATGCATTTCGGGGCTGTCCAAGCTCCTGATCACCAGGTCCTCGAGGATCCTGCATGTATATGTTCCACCTGGTGGAACTGGTGATCAGGAGCTGACACAGCTCCGAAACACTTCCTTCGGAATAAATCATCATTGCATTCAGACCCTGTGTGGTCCTTATTCTTTGACAGCAGCGCAGATCTAGAAGCACCATCCATTGGATTTCTGTATATATGCCACTTTGCAGTTGGAAGTGTTGATCCAGCGGCAGTTGTACAGGCGCATATACTAGTTGTGGGTTTTCACAAGTAGCCCAGGTGAGCATATACAATCATAGATTCTTGATCATCTTTAGCGATAAGACCTATTGCACTTTTTTCTGTCTCTCAACTCTCTGGATTATATAGACTGGCAACTAAACAAAAAGTCAAGCATATGACTGATCATGGAAGTAAGGCAAAGTAGTTAGATAATCTCCTTGAAAGTCTTGGGGGATGAAGCAAACAGACAGGATTGGGAAAATGCACTGATGATTGCACTCAGCTGAAGCAGCAGAAAGGTTAGAGTAGCACAGCTTAAACAGCAGTAGCAAGATGTCAGGGAGCCAAGTTTGCACAGATTTAGCAGCCAGATAGCACAAAATACTTAGACGTGGAATGGATCTGGGACTGGGACTTAAGTAGGCAGACCCAACAGTTAATTCAAGATCATGACAAAGCATCAGACTCCATCTTGGACAAGGCAAAAAGGCACAGAAGGTTCCAAGGAAAACCCGAATCCTTACATTAAGGATGTTTTTCTTTGCTTTGAACTTTATGACTTCCCTCATGAGCCAACAGGTTTATTACTGGACTCGAATATGATGTGGTGGCCATAACAACTTTACTGGGTGAGTGAAAATATACACATTGGTGGACACTATCCCATATATTAATACTCCCACGCACAACCCTAAATAACAAGGTAACTAAAATGTAACTTTCCTTGGGGCTGTTTTCCGTCTTATTTGTGCTGGTATCTGGTTAATTTTTGATTTGCATGTTTTTAATGGGAACCATTTAAAATAATTGAATTGTTATTATGCAGGGTTGGGTAGAGAGAAGGCATTATTTGGATGTCTGTTCTCTTAGATTAATTTTCTTGGAATTATCCTTAAAAGGAACTTATTATATCGAAAATAAAGTCTGATCTGTAAAAAGAATGTTATATAGCAGGGGTTGAACAGATCAACATATGGTTTAGTCAAATTTAGCATAACGTTTAATTTATTCATTAAAATCACTACTCAATCTTGACAATCTTAACTTAAAAGTCCAGTGGGTGGTACTTAATGTTGGCTGACAGCTATATGTATGCATGTCCCTACAACCAAGGGTGTCAGTCACTGATAACACCACCCACTGGTCCTCTAATCCTCTAACCCACTAGAAAAGCAGTAATTTTAATGGAAAAATAGAAGTAATTTTGATTTTCTTCCTACAAAACAATATATTCATCTTAACATCTCGTTTGGCTCTAAAATGATGCTCAAATATTGGGCAACATTTTCATGATGAGAGGTACCCACTTAACGAAGATGGACCAGATCTAGGAGGGATTTAGGCAGAGAGGTGGTTTTACCTTTTCTTGTACCACTCTTTGTATGTTGCACACTGGGATTAATCTCCTCAGTTAATATTTTTTCAAGGCTGATTGTTGGGTGCATTTAGTGAGGTCTAGTTTTATATTATCTACATTATATCATTGGTTCATAATGGTCTTTACTTTGATAATTATTATTATTTATCGACCTTCAGCTCGATCTCAAGCCATGGTGACTTGATGGATAAATGCTCTGTAGGAAGATCGATCTTGTATGAATGAGCCTAGATCAGGGGTCTCAAACTCGGTTGGGTTGGTGGGCCGCACATAGAAAAACATTTATATCGGGGGGTCGTATCCCTTGTAGGACTAAGTGATATTTTTAGTAATACCAGAATTTTTTGCTCAATGTAGTAAAGTACAAATCCTGATCCCCTTCTTGTAGTAATGTCCCCATCCTGTAGTAATGTCCCTTTCTAGTGATGTTCCACATCCTGATCCCTTTTTCTAGTGATGTCCCCCATCCTGATCCCTTTTTCTAGTGATGACCCACATCCTGATCCCCTTTTCTACTGATGTTCCCCATCCTGATCCCTTTTTCTAGTAATGTCCCCCATTCTGATCCCCTTTTCTACTGATGTCCCCTGTCCTGATCCCCTTTTCTACTGATGTCTCCCATCCTGATAGCCTTTCCTAGTGAAGTTCCCCATCCTGATCCCATTTTCTAGTGATGTCCCCCATCCTGATCCCCTTTTCTAGTGATGACCCCATCCTGATCCCATTTTCTAGTGATGACCCCCATCCTGATCCCATTTCTAGTGATGTCCCCATCCTGATCCCCTTTTCTAGTGATGTCCCTCGTCCATCCTGTTCCCTTTTTGTAGTGATGTCCCCCATCCTGATCCCCTTTTGTAGTCATGTCCCCTTCCTGATCTCCTTTTCTAGTGATGTCCCCCATCCTGATTCCCTTTTCTAGTGATCTCCCCCATCCCGATCCCCTTTAGTAGTGATGTCCCTCATCCCAGTTCCCTTTTGTAGTGATGTCCCCATCCTGATCCCCTTTTCTAGTGATATCCCCCATCCTGATCCCCTTTTCTAGTAATGTCCCCCATCCAGATCCCCTTTAGTAGTGATGTCCTTCATCCCGATCCCCCTTAGTAGTGATGCCCCCCATCCCAATCCCCTTTAGTGGTGATGTCCCCCATCCTGGACCCCTTTTGTAGTGAGGTCCCGCATCCTGGTGCCCTTTTGTACTGATGTACCCCATCCTGATCTACTTTTATAGTGATGCCCCCCATCCTGTTTTACCTTCTTTTTACACACTCATGCACACTCACACACACCCTCACACACAAACACACACACTCTCATACACACCTCACACACTTTCTTATACAGACATCCTCACATACTCACACCCTCACACACTTGCCCTCACACACACACCCTCTCACACACACCCACACTTTTTTCACTTTAATGATGCATTGCTCCAGTGCGGGGGGCTGCCGCGGTCCCCGCTGTGATGACTTCCGGCCTCCGCTGTGCTATGACTTCCTCCAGCTGCCACTCAGACAAGCTCTGTTGCTTAGCAAGATAAATGCAATCTGCCAGCCAGAGGCCCGCAAGTGACAACATATTCCACCATCAGGTGTGGGCCTCTCATTGGCTGGCAGCTTGCATTGATCTTGCTGAGTGGCAGAGCTTGTTAGTCGGACGGAAGTCATCACACAGCGGGGACAGCAGCAGCCCCCTGCATTGGGGCGATGTCTCATTAAGTTGTCCAAGGTGCCGCGGGCCGCATTGTGAAGCCCCAGGGCTGCATGCGGCCCTCGGGCCGCGTGTTTGAGACCCCTGGCCTAGATAGGTCCACCAGGGTCTTTTCTGACGTAATCTTGACAGTATCAGGCCATTGGGTTGCCGGTCTACTTCTTCACCTTGAACCTTCTATTCTTCCTACCATGATGTCCTTCGCTACTATCAAAGCAGGCAAGTCGTAGCTTGGTATTGACATGTCTGACTTGATTTGTTCCAAAATGGAGTTGTTTGTTCTTCTTGCAATCCATCGTATTAATAATATCCTTCCCCATCACCACATTTAGAAGGCGTTGATTCTTCTGTCTTGTTTCTTTATCATTCACCTCTGTACTTTGATAAGTTCACTTTAAATAAGAAAGAGGGTTTTCAATTACCTTGCTCTAGCTCAATAATTAACATTGCACAAACACTACCTTGTTAGTACTTATTATAGCATACCATGCCGCATGTTATTCTTTGGAATTAGGCTGCCTTCACACTTGCAGATGGATCTGCAGCGTTTTGCAGATGCATCTGCAAGTGTGAGCATGCTGACCGCGGCCCCTATGTTTATAATAGGGCGCACGCGGTGTGAAAGCTCTCATTCACTCCTATATGTGTACTGTCAGCAGGCGTATGCCTGCTTACAGATCACACTCTCCCGCCCGCAGCATGGACGCTACATCTCGCGTCCACAGTGCGGACGGGAGTGTGTGATCTGTCAGCAGGCATACGCCTGCTGACAGTACACATATAGGAGTGAATGAGAGCTTTCACACCGCGTGCGCCCTATTATAAACATAGGGGCCGCGGTCAGCATGCTCACACTTGCAGATGCATCTGCAAAACGCTGCAGATCCATCTGCAAGTGTGAAGCCAGCCTTAGATATCGCATTCCATAACTGCTTCGGTTATTAGAAAAAAAATGGAAATAAAAAATAAATGCAAATAATGAGCGTCTAATATCATGTGAAGGCTAATCAGTTTTCTGTCGCATTTTTGCCCTAGTGAAATTATCTTTTATTAGCAGAAATCGGGTTATTTATATTTCATACTTTTAAAAAATAAGATAATGAGTGTTAAACTTAATTATAGAGTATCACAGAAAAAGAATTGCAATTAATAGAAAATTCATAGAAAACAATGTAAACACACAACAAATGAACGTAATCAGGTTTTCATACAGTTCTTGAAATTCTATTCCTAGTCTCCGGGATGTCTGAAACTATTTCACGGAGTAAATCAATTTATGGAGGAGAACCAGAACTAAATGTATAATTGTCTGGAGTAAGGTGCATATTTATTCAGACCGGCAGATTATTATTCTTGGAAGAAAGAAAAAACTGCTCGAAATATAGTTCAGGATCATTACAAAAAGTGAGAAGACGACGATTGCTAGAATCTCATCTATTTTGTCCATTTATTTGATTATTTGTGAATTGAGGCTGCACTGATCTTAGGCTCTCTTCTACATTGGTCTCACTTTTCTCTCAATGTTTTTAGACCTATGTCTTCCCTTGTCCAAATGTAATTACAGAAATAAATTAAAGTAGGATATTTTTTTCTTCTAGAACTCCTACATACAGTATTTTTCGGACCATAAGACACCCTTTTTTTCCTCCAAATTCTGGAGGTAAGTGGGGGGTGCGTCTTATGGTCCGACTGTACTTTGTCTGACTGTGGGGAGGAGGCAGCGGCAGAGTGGGAGCACGGGGGAGGCAGGACAATGTCCTCACTGCTAGAATCTGGCACTGGAGAAACCACATGGTGCCAACACTTAGAGTGGAGGAATATCCATTAGCTGCTTCCCCCATACACCTGTCAGCACTGAGCAGTAAGCAGCTAATGAATATTCCTCCACTCGGAGGAACCACACCGGCTCAAGAAGTGCTGGGGAGATAGTGTGACTGCTCAGTTTGGGAGAGCAGGCAGAGCTGGGATCGCTGCAGAAGTGCCAGCATACCTCTAGAGCACAGTATGTACTCACATTAATGTGGCACCCTGCACACGCAGGTAGCCACAGCCTTCCCTACTGCACAACTGTGTTTCCACAGAAGGTAACTACTACATGCAACACCTTCCACCCTGGCACAGTAGGGGGAGCTAAACTCCCTGACGTTAGGTGAGATCCCCTATAAATACTGATGCTGGGGGAGGAGTTGGTTAGAGTGTGCAGACGCTAGGAGAGCTGTGAAGACATCCTGGTGATCGGTGCCGTGGTTAGACCCGAACCAGTGACCCAGAGTGGCCCTTCTGACGTTGAGCCAAGCCTAGGAGTGGGGACAGAAAGCACGGAGCTTAGCCAAAGGAGCAGAGGAACTAGTGGAAGATTACCCAAGACGTACCGGACTTCAGGGATCCTGCAGGAACACTTTAGGACGGCAGAAAACACCGGAACACCGTGGAGACTTCAGTCACCCGGTCCCCCTGCATACCCAGAAAGAGGGAGCCAGACACCGCAGTGTGGAAGCACACAGTAGTGATCAGAGAGGGTAACCCATGGACCGTGCAGGAGGAGAGAGAGGACCAGAGAAAGTGAGGAGGCCAGCCGTGTTGCATACAGACAGGGCTTCAGCGACAGCAGGGAACCTGAGGAGGTCTTATACCCACTTGCTGTGGAAACTCACTGTGCACCTGGTCACCTGACAGTGCTCTGGACATCTTTACCTGTGAATACCATCAGTAAAAGGTAAAAGAGACTTTCTTCAGAGTGTGTGCATCATTCCTTTCCGTCCCCAGCCTGCCTATAGACAGCCTTACTGCTTCTAACCCTGTTTTCAAGTCCCTCTCCAAGCTGCCCCTTTACTCTACGCTGCCCCGGAGGACCAGCTACACCTGTAGGGAGCTTTGCCATCCTTGCCGCAATACCATCGCCCTCCGGGTGAGTGTGGCGGCGCTGGTAACCCATCACCAGGTACTACTGGTGGCTTCACTTGACAACAAACTCTTATCCCCTGTACATAGCCCCTCTATTGAAGTGTCACCCAGGCCACGGGCTCAGGCGCTGCCACCTGTGACATCCTCGTGAAACATCCTCCAAGCCTGATACCCAAGTACCCCAGGGCCTGGGCTCGACATTAACTGCTGCTGTCACTGTGATCTTGCAGCTGATCTGTAGCAATTCTCTCCCATAGAACAGGACCTGTGATGACGTAATGAAGTGGGCGGGTTGGAGCATGACATGACAGCACTCCTGCATTACATGTAATGATCCAGCCCACCCTCATCATAGGTCTTGTTCTATGGGAGAGAAATGCTATAGATAAGCTGCAAGATCACAGTGACAGCAGCAGTTAATGTGAGTATAAAAGCCAAAAATGAATTGTAATTCTTATTAAAGTACTGTATAGTCCAAGCACTCTACCACTCCTGTGGTGAACTATAACCCCCAGCATGCCAAACGATCTGCAGGACATGCTGGGAGTTATAGTTCTCCCTTTATATGAATTCCACCTATGAGATCTTAAAGCAGCACTCCAGTGTTTTTTCTTCAGCACTGGAGTGGTGCTTTAAATGTAAGTATAAAAACCAGGAGAGGAGGATTACATTTAAAGCACCACCAGCAGATCATTTGTCATGCTGGGAGTTATTGTTCTCCCTTGATATGAATTGCACCTATGAGATCTTAAAGCAGCACTCCAGTGTTTTTTCTTCAGCACCGGAGTGGCACTTTTAAATATAAGCCCCCACCCTTATACTCACCTTCTGACATTTTTATACTGTACTTTACCGACGCCATTCAGTCCCATGGCACCATCTCCCCTTTTACTCCATTTTTAGCTTAAAATCTTTTTTTCCCTATTTTTTACTTCTAAAACCTGGGGCGTCTTATGGTCCGGTGCGTGTTATAGTCTGAAAAATATGGTACATACAAAATACATATCTAATATATAAATATTTAAGATACTGCATCTCCAAATGCTAGAATGGTTTCACCTTAGACGCCTCTTCTAGGTGCTAATAAGATCCAACAGAACAGACTGTTTTCAGAAATCAGTTTAGCAACTTCCCAGATCTTTTCCTTTCACCAGTCTTTGTATAAGTGACAGGATTGAGTCTTTTCATATCTCTGGGGTGGCACAGGACTAAACAATTGATGAACTTCTATAGGAGAGGTCATCAATATGAGATTAGTGGGAGTTCGATAGAGAACACCCCTACCAATCAGCTGAAATGTGCTGAATGAAATGCAATGTACAGGGCAAAACACATGAATAGGGATTATCCTTGAGGAAGGAGAAGAGGTTGCTCCGAAATGCATCGGAATAAAGAAACACTATTGCTCCAGACTTCTTGGGCCCTGGTTTTCCTTCCATCAGCGTGGATCACCAGCAGTTTTTTCCAGTTGTGGCCACATTGCATGTGGGAGTGTGGATCCAGCTGTATGAGCGCTAATACTGGATTGTGGGGTTCACACAACCTGACCAGGTGAGCAAATTTCAACGGGCAATTGCCACCCTCTCTGCCACGTGATAAGACCCTATGCGCTCTCTTTTGTCTCTTATTTCTAGATCACCTCTATTCTCTCCAGAATCCCAGTGTCTATCAGCAATATTCTCCTTCTTCTCATCAAGCTTCCTAAATTTTAATGTGTACCAAACTGAATTTATCATCTTGACTCCATCTCACCTAACTCCCCTATCCAATCTATCACATTAAATGACACCACACTTTCTGATGTACCAGAAGTCCGCTGCCTCTGAGTACTGCTTAGTTCTGCCCTGTCCATCAAACCACACATCCAAGCTCTTACCAACTCCGCCACCTCCAAATCAAAAATATTTCAGAATCCATTTCCCCCCAACTTGAACCGACTAAAATGTTAGTGCATGCCCTCATCATCTCCCACTTCTACTAACACTCTCACACTTTTCCAATCCATCTCTAATATTGCTGTCAAAATAATCCACCTCTCTTCTTTCTAGTCCTCCACTTCTCACCTTTTAAATCCTATCATTGGCTCCCAATTGCTCAACGTATCCAGATCAAATATTAAAAGGGACAGTTTTAATCTGATCCGCGCTATTCATACGATGAAAGAATCACATATGTCAGGTAATGATGGCTTTACCAACGCGTTTCAAAGCGATATCCCCGCTCCTTCCTCATGGAACCAACATTGTACCAGTATACACTCTATAGTCAATGTCTTCAGGTGCTGCACTTCAGCTACCATTCAAGTAGTCCAACACCTGTCTTAAACGAACGTCAGATAGAAAAAAAAATGTGACTATATTGTAATAAAAGAGTCTTCCTTACTCCTCATTATGGCTCCAACATGAAAAAAAAAAAAATACATAACAGAAGATGATAAAGAATCCAGGTCAGTGGAGTCATTAAACCAAGCATCTGACTCCGATTCCACAGCCCTGATGGAATCTAGCGATCTAGGTATCAATTTAGCAGTATTTTAATATTTAGAGTGGATCCTAGTCGATAGCTAAAAGGGCTCTAAAGGGTCACAAGGGTGACCCGTCAGTCATGGTGTTATGATATTGCCCAATTTATTGAGCCACATCAATGTGGAGTAGAAGTCACCCACCGCGTTACAATTTGAACAATCTTTGCAAGTCATCTTTGATTTCTCTCTCGCAGGAAATCCCTGTGGCCTACACACAAGTTGAGGTAATGCGGTAATTTTACAATAACTTGCGAGTGACCAAATATGACTGCTGCACTTAGACTGAAGTATATAACTAAAGCCCAGCAACTGATGCCATAGAGTATACAAAATACTATATTTTATACTATTTTTGAACTTGTGCATGTGAGTTGTAACTGGGGATATTTGTCATAGATTCTATTTTTCCATTTCACAAGGTGAATTTGGACCTTGATACTGTGAAAATCTTTTGAATCCTGAACCAACTGAACCATGCAGGCTGCGTTCACTCGTCTCTACTCCAATTTTCCGCTTTTCTTTCAAGGCCAGATAAAAAAACTTTCTCATTTACAGCTTCATGATTTCCATCCATGTTTACAGAAGAAAACTGCAAGATGAAGTAGAAGGTTGTTAGTGAAAAAGTTAAAGATGACCATTAGATATTTCTTGAGTGTACTATTCTTGGTTGGTTTGTGTTTAATAAATTGACTCTTTTACTAAATGACTTGATCAAATCCAAGTTCTGACTTATATCAGTAATGTGTAAAATGCAAGTATTTGTGAAGTGTAAAGGAGTCAAAAGTATAAATCTGAAAATTGTGACATGCATTTATATTCTTATCTCCCGTAGTCTGACACATCTAAATGAAATCCTGAGTGATATCACCTAATTAGTAAATTGAGTCCACCTTTGTGTAATTTAACTACAGCTGTTCTGTGAAGACCTCAAAGATTTGTTTGAGAACATTAGGGATCTAACATCATCATGAAAACCAAGGAACACACCAGACAGGTCAGGGATAAAGTCATGGAGAAGAGTAAAACAGTGTTAAAGGAAATCAACCAGAAGGACTTAGGGCTACAAAGTGAAGCCAGTTCCTTACAGGCTCTGGGATACTGAATGCAATCATACCTTTACTTCAATGATTCCATGCCTAATTGCAGAGAAAAGTGTTATAAAACTCCTGTAAAACAGGGCAGTAGATGACTGATGTGTGCAGCACTGTGTTTTTTTTTATTACTCCCCTGTGGGCAACCCTTTTGGCTGTAAGCCATATCCTCCCCCCTCCTTTTTATCTATACCCCAGCCAAAGGGTGCCTGAGAAAACTGAAAGTAAAAATGAAAGGAAAGGGGGAGGGTTGCAGCAAAAGGTAGTTCTGTAAAGTATTGACTTAAGGTGCCGTTACACACAAAGATATCTGTGCAGACATTGCTTGCAACTCAATGGTTGCAGTGAAATCATGGACAAGTTGTTACATTTGTACATGGCAACAAAATAGAACAATGTGTCCATCATTTCACTGCAACCAGTGAGTTTGCAAGAAATATATCTCTGTGTGTAACGGTGGTTTTTAGAGTTGAATACAAATGTACATTGCAATTTTCAGATTTTTATTTTTAGAATATTTAGAAATTTCCTTTACACCTCACAAACACTTTCTACTTAGAGCTAGTACATCAGTACAATAAAATAGATTTAAGTTTATGGGTGTGACATTAAAAAATGTGGAACATTTCATGGGGCATGATTACTTTTTCAAAGCACTGTATAAAGTTCTTAGCAGGCGGTGTACATTCTGATTCTTCCATTTTTACTCAAAATCTGAGTTTCTCCAGTTTTGATATGCAACTTCTGAAGGGATTAATTAAATAAATGTCTAAAAAATTGATCAAATTTAAAGGGATACAAAGTGCCCTGTGGGTCATAATAATATCATAATATTGCCTTTATTTTTGTGAAGGATAAGGCTGGGTTCACATTGCGGCGGCGTCCGGTCCGGGGCTGTCAGGGGTGACAACCCGGGACCGGAGTTTTGCTCCATAGGATCCTATCGGGCTGCACGGAGCTGGATGGCAATTATCTGCCATCCGGCTGCTATCTCGCCGGATGTATCCTGGAGAAGTGGGGATTTGTCTGCCGACTCCAAAAACGATGCATGCAACGTTTTTGGAGTCGGCAGACAAATCCCCACTTCTCCAGGATACATCCAGCGAGATAGCAGCCGGATGGCAGATAATTGCCATCCAGCTTCGTGCAGCCCGATAGGATCCTATGGAGCAAAACTCCGGTCCCGGCCTGTCACCCATGACAGCCCCGGACCGGACGCCGCCGCAATGTGAACCAGCCTAAGTCACCAACCATGTTATAATTTTAAAGAGGACCTAACAATCAACGTATTTGGATTAATTAAATTAATTTCTGTTAAACCCAAATTAGCATTATCAACGATTTTTGATTTGGGAAGGGTTCTTCTTCTTATCCCTGTAAGATGTTTCCAAATCATAAGCAGAAAGCAGCACACAACAGAAAAAGAACACATCCCACAATAAGAACAGGCTAAAGAATAGAAATAAATGATGTAAGTGTGATGATTGACACCATCGAGCTCTTATTTCCTGACAGTGTGAGGAGGGGAGGGCAGTACAGCAGAGGTGACAGTGCTATGAGCAGGGGCGGGCTGGCACACCTGGCACAGGGAGGCATTGCGTTCATATCAGCCCTAGGTGAAGAGCTGGGGGTTGTGCTAGCGGAATCTGGCGAGGTGAGGAGCGGGGGGGTGCTGGGGTATGGGGGCGGCCCTAGAAGAGGCCATTATAGCCCCCCTGCCACCTGGGCCAGTCCGCCCAGGAGATTATAGGATTTGTAATGTGACACAGCTAAACTCCGGTGTGCTTTCCATCCCCACACACTGACTGCCATGACCTTATCTGAAAGGTGTTAGGGCACCGTTACACGTCGCAACATTGCATGCAATTTCACTGGTAATTTACTGGTTGCAGTGAAATCATGGACACATTGTTCTGTTTGTACACGGCAACAAAATAGAACAATGTGTCCATCATTTCACTGCAACCAGCAAATTGCAAGTGAAATTGCATGAAATGTTGCGACGTGTACCGATACCCTTAGTCATCTTGCTCTACTCCCAGCACTTTCTAATGATGCATTATTTTAGACCAGGAGATCAACGCTGTTTATCTTTACATTCTCCAACACTGAGAAACCTGATCTAAGCTATTGTGGGGTGTGTTTTTTCTCTCCTGTGTGTTGCTGTGTGTCGACCTTATGATTGGGCAACATCATACAGCAGAAGTACATGCCCCAAGAGAACACTCTCTGATAAAGTTCATATGGACATAATGGAAAAAAAATTAACTCATTAGGTGCCAACTACTTTATTTGCTAAAATCTTTGCAATGGAGTAGTGAAATTAAAAAAAAGGGCAAAACTATTTTATTCCACTCTGCAGCCACTGTTCCTTCATGTGTCCAGTTAACATAAAAAATAGATGAAAGGTTCTCTTTAACAGTCATTACAAACCACCTATGGATAAAAACATTTGACAGGTGTAGTGTTCTGTACAAGAGAAGGTAATGTGGTCAAGCTCTGAGACTTTGCAAAGATCAGGGGTGTAGTAAAAATTGAACTCCCCCTATTATTTTTATTTCTATTATTATTGTTGTTATTATTGTTCATGGTGTGATCCCATGTTAAGTTGCATTTATATTCAAAGTGTATATATAATTTCATTGGAAAAAAAAAACAATACTGTACTGGTTGTTAATAATGGATCATATAGCAGCTAAGATAGTGTTTTTTTGCCATATTACTTATTTTCTCACATTTTTCTGTTCTCTTTTAAAATCTGCATTTTAGTTGCCTGTGTGGGCATTGCCAGTATCTGTTAGCACTGTGTGGGCATGGCCAGCGTCTGCCAGCACTGTGTGTATTTCCACAGCTTCTGGGAGCAGGCTGATAGTGAGCTGTGTGGGGAGCAAGCAGACAAGGGATTAACAGAGATCCTGACTGAGCTGTGTGGAGCCAGATCTTTCCTTGGCACAAAAGTCTGAGGAGTTTGCACTGATCCTGACATCCTGACATTGCTTAGCAACTGTGCTGTAGGCTGAATAATCTCATACATTGTTTCCTCATGAGCTGCAGCCAGGATTGTAGGCCACGCCCATTTCTCTTATATGGTTACTTGCCCGTATTCACTGTGAAGACAGATCTGAGTGATAATAAACATATGTCTACTTTACACACAGTGTAGTTGGGACACCTTGTGGAAGTCTATGAATTGTTTTCAACCAGAATTATCTAATGAAGTATATTAATTTATTAAAATCACTTGCTCTACATTATTATTAAAATTTAAATGGCGGTTTACATTTTAAAGATTGTAATGAATAAGTGTTCCTAAGATTCCTCCTAAGAATCATCCTAAGAATGCTCCGTTCATGATAGTCTTTCAGTGTAACCAAGATGATTGAATAGAACCCTCATTCGATAAAATGGTCTTTTGTGCAGTGAATCATTATTCTTGGAAAAGAATCGTCCTGTGTCGATTCACCCTGTTGAGAACCATGGCAGCCTATGGGCTCTAAGCAGTCTATTACAGATTGCTCCATTGTTTACTGCAGTTTGCCTGTGTAAACAGCATTAGTAAATATGTACCAATCAGTGGTCATTTAGTGCAATCAGTTGTTTTGGGTAAATGGACCCATAGTCTCCATCTTTGTTACAGAGGTGTGACCCTTTTTTGTCATCCTGCCCTCTGATTCTTTTAAAATGACTGCCAAATACTCTAAAAACAAAATAGGAAGAACCCCATTGTGAGCACTCAGCGGCCAGTGTGAAAATTGCAGGATTTTAAGACATAAATATTTTTTAAGATAATAAAAACATCAGTAATTTTAAAAATATGAAACAATGCAAAAACCTTAATTTCCCTGTATGTAAAAGACATAGGGCATCAGATGATGACTTACTGTGTAGAATAGTTACAGTATTTTTTTGTATTATAAAACGCACTTTTGTTGCCCCAAATTTTGGGGGAAAGTGGGGGATGCATCTTATAATTCAAATCTACAGTTTCTGTACTGTAGGGGAGTGGCACTGGAGCAGTGTCTGGAGGCTGGAGGTGGTTGGCTGCGGGCTGTAGATGCAGCCATGATCATGTACCTCCACTCATTATGCTCATATAATATGCACTACATCCCGCTTTCCTCCTCTCAGTGCCGAAACGCACTGAGAGATGACGGGGGCAGCGGTGCATATTATATAAGCCTGCTCTCGCCCCCTCATCCTGCACTCCATTCTGGATATGCCCCCGTTACTCTATATGTCCCCACGCTGGGGCACACAGTAAAATACACAGTAAAATAATTAACGCTGTATAACTTACCCTCCACCACTCCGTGCTCACAGCTCGAAACATTCTTACTGTCTCTGTGCTGCTCGGTATCCATCATGTGACCGGGGCCCACAGCAATGATGTGATCACTGTGAGCCCCAGTCACATGATCGGATGCCGGGCACAGAGACAAGAAGAAGGTGGGAAGCTGTGAGCACAGAGTGGTGAAGGGTAAGTTATACAGCGTTTATTATTTTACTGTGTGTCCCAGCATGGGGACATATAGAGTAATGGGGGGCATATCCAGAATGGAGAGGGCGAGTGCAGGATGAGGGGGCCATGTCCAGGATGTGGCTCTGTAACATCACTGGGGCATATCAGGATGGGGGGCTATGTACCATCACTGGAGGCCATATCCAGAATGGGGAGCTATGTACCATTACTAGGGGCCATATCCAGGATGGGGGGCTATGTACCATCACTGGGGGCCATATCCAGGATGGGGAGCTATATACCATCAATGGGGTCTATGTACTGTCACTGGGGGCTATATACTGTCACTGGGGCTATGTACAATCACTGGGGCTATGTACCGTCACTTGGGGCTATGTACCATCACTGGGGGTCATATCTAACATGGGAGACCTTGTACCAGGATGGGGATATATATACCATGATGGGGGATATATACCAGGATGAGGGACATATATACTGATTGTAAGACGAACATTGGCATAATAAGACGAAATGGACCCCTTTTAACATTTAAAAAAAAAATTATTTTCCTTCACCAAATTTGGGGTGCATCTTATAATCCGGTGCGTCTTATAAAGCGGAAAATACGGTATTTGCTGCTGTTGTGTTTTTAAATGTTGATTATGTTATTCAACTTCCATATCATTATATTAAATTAATAAAAAAACAAGAATATTTGCAATTCAAAATCAGTCTTATACTGTAGAGTTACACTTTCTGATTGTTACCAGAGACTTTTCAGCAGTCTCTTATCATTACGGACAGGGTTGCAATAAATCTATATGTTGTAGATAATATAGCATTTACTCTGCATAGTAAGTGATGTCACAGCTCATCTCCTCCTTCATTCTTTACAATTACTTTTGCCCAGATTGGAGGATGCTCAAATTAGAATCTGCAATGACTACTATAGAAAACATAGAATCAGAGTCAGTTTATTGCGGCTAATGTCCATGTGATCAGCATGAAGTAGAAGTCTAATATTAAACCTAATTTCCAGAGTGAAAAATGCAAGATTCTTTTTTTTCTGTAGATCATATATGAAAAACATAAAAAAAAATCAAAAATGATTAGAAATATACATTTATCATAAAAATCTTATCTTCTTATTAGGTCATTGTCTTATGTCTCATTTCTTATAATGAAAATACATTGACCGGTAATCATCATCATCATAAACTTGTGAATATGCAGGTGAAGCCTATCTAATACATCTTGTGTATTACAATGACAACAAGTGTTTTTTTTTCCCTTTTATGTTTAGGTACAAGCAGTGCGGAGGTAAAGGAGAATCGAAATGTTAGAAATCGAGAGGACCTGGCTTTATCTATAGAAAGACCAAAGGTTGGACCCACCAGTCTTAAACGAAAAAGACCATTGGAGGAAGGTAATGGGGGACACTTCTGCAAACTACAGATAATACTAAAGAAACTGTCATGGTCAGTAACACCAAAAAATGCCCTTGTTCAACTTCACGAACTAAAGCCTGATCTGCAATATCAAATAGTTTCCCAAACTGGCCCCGTGCACGCTCCGGTGTTCTCTGTAGCGGTGGAAGTTAATGGACTCACTTTTGAGGGCAGCGGACCTACAAAGAAGAAAGCAAAAATGAGGGCAGCTGAGTTGGCGCTGAAATCATTTGTTCAGTTTCCGAATGCTTGTCAGGCGCACTTTGCAATGGGAAACTGCATCAACCCGTCGACTGACTTCACATCTGACCAGGCAGACTTCCCAGACACTCTGTTCAAGGAGTTTGAACCATCTACACACAGCGAGCACTTCCCAGGCTATAGCCCAGTTAATAATGAATTGCTTTCCAGTGCATATCGACATGGGAGATTAGTCTGTCACACGTTGGATTTAATGGGCCATACCAAACAAAGCAAGCACAAGATGGCATCCCCAGCTGAGAGTGAGAAGAACCCAGTGGTGATGCTAAATGAGCTGAGACCTGGGCTGAGGTATATTTGCCTTTCAGAAACTGTGGAGAAGCAGCATATGAAACGTTTTGTAATGGCAATGAGAGTTGATGGGAGGACATTTGAAGGTTCAGGACGTAGCAAGAAGTTGGCCAAAGCCCAGGCCGCACAGGCTGCACTACAGGCGCTCTTTAATATTCAGCTGACCAGCCACGTACCCAACAGGAGTAAATGTAACCACTTATCACAGGTAAGAGATCATGGCCTACACTTAGGGGAAGAACAACGTGTGATTAAATACTTATAGTGATGCTGTTGCTTGTATTCTATGCTACGTTTTGGTGCTAGACAATGGAATGATGACACAACACCAAAATGATGATAGTAAGGGATTAATACTAGTTGCCTTATGTATATGGTTTACTGTGTAGCTCATATTTTGATGATGATATACTAAGTTAATTTGTGTGTACATTGATCAGCGATAACATTAATCTAATGATGTGTTAGGTCCTTGAAGTTATCAAAATATATCTGATTACTCATCAAGTCTGAGGTTGTCCTGTGCTATCTGACACTAAGGGCCGCTTTACACACACCAACTTCTGTGACCAACTTCTGAACAGATCTCTGGTTGCAGTGAAATCATGGACACATTGTTCCATTTTGTGGCTGTCTACAAATGTAACAATGTGTCCATGATTTCACTGCAACCAGAGATCTGTTCAGAAGTTGGTCACAGAAGTTGGTGTGTGTAAAGCGGCCCTAAGACGTTAGCAGCAGGTGCTTTAAAGAGGACCTGTCACCAGATCATAAAGAGACCAGTTTTTGCTGTTATTTTATTCCTGCTGAGTATTTCATTGTTTTCCAATCTGCCATTTAGTTCCAGAGATATGGGCCTTTTATTTGAAGCAGATTTTCGTGGTCTTTACTAAGAGGGGTGTGGCTCAGAGCAGCCTTCAGACACACCCCTGAGGATCCTGTGAGCCATGTATCCTTGTAAAGATAGTTAAATGTGCAGTAAATAGAAAGGCCCATATCTGCACGGTGGATTTTGAAGACAAAAGTGGCATACTCAGGAGAGCATCAAAAACTGTCAGCTTTGGACCCAGTGAGGGGGTCCTCTTTGAATCTTGAAAGGTGTGGCAGGGCCTCTATTGATCAAAATTGAATTTCTAGCACATCCCACTGATGATCAGACTGAGATGTCTAGTTCAGAGGCCAAATCTTGAATGTCTTTTCATGTTCCTAGGACCTAGGTCATTCGGAGTTAAAGTTGTATTAGAGTCCATAGCTACCTTTGTGATTCTTCTTTGTAAAAATGAACATTTCCCACAATTCATTGCTGGTTCAATATCTGAATGAATCTTGCCTTATTGATTTGCATTCTGAAGAGTGATCTTTGCACCAGACAGTATATGGTAATCCTATATAGGATATTATAGATGCTTATCTGAGAGTTCGCAGTTCCAGTTTGCAGCGATTCCTGTAGGTTTGCCTATAGAATGAGTGGCAGGACCAGTTTTAATTTTATTGATTATTGACTTTTCTGATTGAGAGTTTTATTGTGTTTCTGGTTTTATTTTGTCATATTAGTGTTATGTTTTTCTTTTTTTATGATAAAACAAGACAGGATTCATGGTCAGTGCAATATAAGATAAAACTGTAATTTGCAAAATTGACGAGGTCTCTGACATTGAACCAAATGTACACAGGCAACTTGGGAAATATGTTCCGATATTGGCGGATGTTTTGTTAAAACTGTAGCAACATTTACACACAAAAGCTGTCTAAGTTTTATATCAATTTACACCTATCTGACAAGGTGTAAATAACTGGGAATTTGTGCTCTCTTTTCTTGTCGGAGCTGCTCAGCTAATGGAACCATCTTAATTAATTTCACAGAATTACAAGCAAATGCACAGAAACAACCCATGTGAGCAGGAGAACATCTCCATTAATGCAGGTGGCATCTAACAATAGAGACAGCAAGGCCAATAGAAAGTGAACAGCAAGGCTGCTAGATACAGAGGCAGCCATACCGTCGGAGCAACTGATTTGGGTGCGCAGAGTCACAGTCACGATGCTGATTTGTGAATTTTGCTGGTGCCAATGTTCTTTTCTTGGTTTCTTACACTTCATGATGCAATCTTTTTTCAGCTCCTAAGTAGATTCTCCTCCAATAGCACAGGACATTGGTGGAGCTGCCCTTCTAGCAGTTGAAGATGCTCATTGGATTCTTTTAAACATTCGGTTAAAGGGAACCTGACATCTCATTCTGCGCCCTCTGCATCTTCCTAGCTGACCCCTAACCATCCCTGTCTCACCTAAAACTGCACTATAAAGTTTAAGAAAATGACTTGCATGTAGTCTGCATCCGTAGACTGCGATGGGTAGGCTCCAAGGGCTCCGTTTTCTCCTCTTCGCTTGCTTTCAGCATGCCCCGCTGGGCGTCATCATTTGTTCTTCTGTTCCTACTCTATTTGAAATTTACCGCTTCCTCTTCTACTGTAAAGTGCTGTCCAGAACGTCATATCCAGCCCGGTGCATTGTGGGGCTGATCACGTGGTACGGCTCGGCTCCGGCGCATGTGTAGTGCGCATATTGAAGTCAAGCCAGTGATGTAATGAGCCCCCACAATGCACCGGGCTGGATATGACATTCCGGTATTTACAGTAGAAGAGGAGGCGGCAAATTTCAAAAAGAGGAGGAACAGAAGAACGAATGATGACGCCCAGCGGGGTGTGCTGAAAGCAAGCGAGGAGGGGAGAATAGAGCCCCGGAGCCTAACCATTGCAGCCTATGGATGCAGACTACATGAAAGTATATAAGGCTAGGGTCACATTTACGTTTTGACCCTAGCCTACGGATTGCGCTTTAAACTTAGTACTTTTCCTAGCACCTGCAGACAGCGTTTCCTGTGCGGCACTGTAAAGCATACTCCCAGCAGCTTCCTGTGTGACTGGTTGGGAAGGTAAATATCGGGTAACTAGGGGCAGCGTTATCCAGCAGCGCATAGCGGTAACGCTATGTGGTGCTGGGAAAAGTACTAAGTTTAAAGCGCAATCTGGTAGGCTAGAGTCAAAACGTAAATGTGACCCTAGCCTAAGTCATTTTCTTAAACTTTATAGTGCAGTTTTAGGTGACACAGGGATGATTAGGGTAGCAGAGGGGGGTAGCACAAGCTGTCAGGTTCCCTTTAATTCTCAACTCCTTCTGATTAGTTTTTTCCAGGATTCAAACTTATGACCTATGGCAGTGTTTCCCAACTCCAGTCCTCAAGGCACACCAACAGGTCATGTTTTCAGGATTTCCTTAGGATTGCACAGGTGATAATTTAATCACTTGCACAGGGGATAATTCCATCATCTGTCTAATGATAAGGAAATCCTGAAAACATGACCTGTTGGTGTGCCTTGAGGACTGGAGTTGGGAAACACTGACCTATGGTATAGAAGGCAGAACTACTAGCAGTCAGCCACAAAGTATTTTCTCTACCTGAACATCTCAACAGTATTCCACTTTACTGGCAAAATATGCTAATATATGCCTGTGTATTTTAGTTTAAAAAGAAGCTGAAAAGAGATATTTTTTTCTATAAAGTTACAAACAAAGAATAGTGCAAAACTATTGTTATATTCACATTAAAACATCACAAACAGTAATAATATGATAGACAAATGTAGTATCCACATAATCTTAACAACATCCAGAGCTGTATTGTGCAAACCTTAAAACAAGGTGATCAGTAAAGAGAGTAAATAAAAATGTCATATTAATAAAGTGAATAAAGTTGTAATAAAAAAAATAGCTAATCTTTCAGAAAACTACACATCATAAACCAATGCTTACATAAAAAGTTATGGTTTTTATGGCTATTTCCATTAATAAAAGTATTACCGTATATACTCGTGTATAAGCCGACCCGTGTATAAGCCGACCCCCCTACTTTTGCCCCCAAAAACTGGGAAAACTTATTGACTCGCGTATAAGCCGAGGGTGGACTCCAGCACAGGTATACAACCCCCAGCAGTAAGGTATACAGGCCCCCCCAGTGGTATACAGCAGGCCCCCAGGCATATAAGCAGGCCCCCAGGGGTATAAGCAGGCCCCCAGGGGTATTCAGCAGGCCCCAGGGGTATCAGCAGGCCCCAGGGGTATCAACAGGCCCCCAGGGGTATACAGCAGGCCCCATGGGTATCAGCAGGCCCCCAGGGGTATCAGCAGGCCCCCAGGGGTATCAGCAGGCCCCCAGGGGTATACAGCAGGCCCCCGGGGGTATCAGCAGGCCCCCGGGGGTATCAGCAGGCCCCCAGGCGTATAAGCAGGCCCCCAGGGGTATTCAGCAGGCCTCAGGGGTATACAGCAGACCCCCATGGGTATACAGCAGGCCCCATGGGTATCAGCAGGCCCCCAGGGGTATACAGCAGGCCCCCAGGGGTATAAGCAGGCCCCCAGGGGTATTCAGCAGGCCCCAGGGGTATCAGCAGGCCCCAGGGGTATCAACAGGCCCCCAGGGGTATCAACAGGCCCCCAGGGGTATACAGCAGGCCCCCATGGGTATACAGCAGGCCCCCAGGGGTATCAGCAGGCCCCCAGGGGTATACAGCAGGCCCCCAGGGGTATTCAGCAGGCCCCAGGGGTATCAGCAGGCCCCAGGGGTATCAACAGGCCCCCAGGGGTATCAACAGGCCCCCAGGGGTATACAGCAGGCCCCCATGGGTATACAGCAGGCCCCCAGGGGTATCAGCAGGCCCCCAGGGGTATACAGCAGGCCCCCAGGGGTATTCAGCAGGCCCCAGGGGTATCAGCAGGCCCCCGGGGGTATCAGCAGGCCCCCGGGGGTATCAGCAGGCCCCCGGGGGTTTATACAGCAGGCCCCCGGGGGTTTATACAGCAGGCCCCCGGGGGTTTATACAGCCGGCCCCCGGGGGTTTATACAGCAGGCCCCCGGGGGTTTATACAGCAGGCCCCCGGGGGTTTATACAGCGCCCCCGGCAGTGGTATACAGCCCCCCCGCCTAGTACCGGGCCCCCATGCTGCGGATACAGTAGTTCATACATTACCATCTCCTGCAGCGCGCGCTTCCTCCATCTCCCGCCCGGCTTGTTGCTGTAGTGTCATGTGACGCGCCAGTCACATGACACTACAGGAAGATGCCGGCTGGGACTGGAGGAGCCGCGCGCTGCAGGGAGAGATGGTAATGTATGAACTACTGTATCCGCAGCATGGGGGCCCGGTACTAGGCGGGGGGGGCTGTATACCACTGCCGGGGGCCGCCAGGGGCTGTGTGGGGCAATATGCACTGCATCCCCTCGCCGGGGATGGACAGGGGGATGCGTGCATATTAATGAGCCGGGCCCACGTGACCGCGCGGTGTCACTGTAGCCCCCTCCTGCCTCCTCCTGCCCCCAGTCAGAGCCCCCGTCCCCGTCACACACATGTATATACTCGCGTATAAGCCGAGGGGGGACTTTTCAGCCCAATTTTTGGGCTGAAAAAGTCGGCTTATACACGAGTATATACGGTACATTACAAATTTAACTTTGTGACATACCCATACCTCTTTGGTTAGTGGGTTGTGTTAACAGATGGTGTTCTGTGTTCTTTGGTAGGCAATATATTAAAACCATTTTACATATATATTTAGTATATTATGCATATGTATGTGAGCATTACATATATGTATATGTATGTGTGTGTGTATACATGGGAGGGTCATGATAGGAAAACGTAGACACAGTTGTCTACAAGGGTCCTTGACCCTCTGTATCCTTTCCTGAATAGAAAGATGGATGGATGGATGGATGGATAAATGGATGGATTGATGGATAAATGGATGGATTCTACATCTTAAAGAGAAAACTGGATATGGATCTTCAAGCGGAAGCTGGATAAACATATAGCTGGGATGAATTAGGAAAACCTGCACTTGCAGGGAAATGGACCCAATGGCCTGTGAGGTCCAATCCAACTCTATAATTTTAATATTCTATGGATGGATGAATGGATAAATGCATAGATAGATGCTACCTACACGCAACCTTCAATCCTCTCAAGATCTCCTTCTCTACTCCCCTATTATCTCTTCTTCCCACAACTGCATACAAGATTTCTCCTGTACTTCCCCCATACTCTAGAACTCTCTACCCCAACATATCATACTCTCACCCATCGTGGAAACCTTCAAAAAGAACCTGAAGACCCGCCTCTTCTGACAAGCATACAAGCTGCAAGAATCCTCAGGTTACAGAACCATGGCATGACCAGCTCTACCTTCTCCTAGTGTATCCTCACCCATCCCTTGTAGACTGTGAGCCCCTGTAGACAGTGTCCTCTCTCCTTCTGTACTTGTGTGTGCGTTGTATTGCTCATGTTTATTGTGCTTGTCTACAGTCCCTGACAATAGTTATGTCTCTTATCCATTTTATGTAAATAAGAGCTTATGACCTGATGTTAAATTCATCCATTGGTTTTATAAATTACTCTTTTGAAAGATGAAACCCTCCCAAATGTGGTTTAGGTTAAGAAAATAAATTGGCATCAATGCTGAAATATTGATCATTTGATGAACACAGAATGGTCAGATTTTGGCAAAGGTTTTGTCGCCCACAGAAAGCAATGAGATATTCAAACAAATAATTAGCTTAAAATAGAAATATATGTTGCATACCATTGGTGAATGAAGTTGTGGTGCTATTAGAGTCATATTTAATATTTTGTGTGACTTCCATGAGCTTGAAGGACTGCATTCATGCGGTTCAACAATGATTCATACAATTTATTAATGAAGTCATCAGGAATAGCAAAGAATGCAGTCTTACATGCCTCCCAGAGTTCATCTAGATTGTTTGGTTTTGTCTTCCAAGCTTCCTCTTTCATCCTACGCCAAACATGCTCAATGATGTTCTTGTCTGGTGACTGGGCTGGCCAGTCCTTGAGCACCTTGATGTTTTTTGCCTGGAGGAACTTTGTTGTAGAGATGGATGTATGAGATGGAGTACCATCCTGCTGCAGAATTTGACCCCTTTTATGATTTGGAATGTAAGAGGTAGCTGATACTTCTTGATATTTTAGGCTATTGATATTGCCTTCCACCTTGCAAATGTTTTGCACACCCCCATACTAAATGTAACCCAAGACCATGATCTTTCCACCACCAAATTTAACCGTTGTCTGGGTGTATTTTGGATTCATACGGTCTCCATTAGGTCTCCTGCAGTATTTGTGGTGGAATTCTACTGAAGATTCATCAGAGAAATCCACCTTCTGCCACCTTTTCAGCATCCATCTGTTTAGCAGGCTGGGGGACTTTGCAAATGCCACACGGTTTTTTATTTGCCTTCTATTTAGTGCTGGCTTCTGGGTACTGATTTGACCATGTAGGCTAATTTGAGACAGAATCCTAGAAACTGTTCTAGTTGACACAGGGACTTGAGGTGACCAGGCCTATTGGAGCTGTGCTGCAGTTGAAGAGGGGCTTGCTTTGGATTTTCTAACCAACAAATGTTCCTCCTGAGCAGTTGTCTTGTGGGGTCTGCCGGACCTGGGCTTGTCAAACACATCTCCAGCCTTTTTCCAATCTTTTTTTAATTCTTTGTACTTGATGCTGCGACACATTAAAGGGATCCTGTCACCCCCAAAACACCTCTAAACCTATTAAAAGCTGTCCCTAGAGCATATTAACACTTTCCCTACACTCCTTTTAGCTCCTAAATGCCCTTAGTCAAAGTGAAGAAAAACGTTATAATAGTACCTGATTAGTGATGATAATGAGTGACTATCTATTCATAGTCACTCATCAAGGCAGCCCTCTTCTTCATATCACGCCTATTCAGGCGTGATCGTCATCCTAGATTCAAAATCGCGCCTCCCTGCGCGCCTCCCCACTCTCCCATAGCGTCCGTGCTTCATTGTGGGGCTGCATTCCCGGCGCCGGGAGACGTATTTGCAGCCGCGCCGCGCTGTCAGCTTCAAGTCCCGCACTGCGCATGCCCATGCGCATGCGCAGTGCGTATTTTGAAGCTGAAAGCGCGGCGCGGCTGCAAATACGTCACCCGGCGCCGGGAATGACGCGGATCGCGTCATACAGCCCCACAATGAAGCACGGACGCTATGGGAGAGTGGGGAGGCGCGCAGGGAGGCGCGATTTTGAATCTAGGATGACGATCACGCCTGAATAGGCGTGATATGAAGAAGAGGGGCTGCCTTGATGAGTGACTATGAATAGATAGTCACTCATTATCATCACTAATCAGGTACTATTATAACATTTTTCTTCACTTTGACTAAGGGCATTTAGGAGCTAAAAGGAGTGTAGGGAAAGTGTTAATATGCTATAGGGACAGCTTTTAATAGGTTTAGAGGTGTTTTGGGGGTGACAGGATCCCTTTAAAGGTGACAGCCACCTCTGCAGTGGATCTGGACTTCAGTCTCTTGATAATCAAGGCTTTGGTCGCAGGGTGGATTTTTGGCATGTTGTCACAGCTCAAGTTGCAGTTCAAGTGAAGGTCTGGGGTGCTGGGTTTCTTTTTAGACACACCCACTAATTAACCGATCATTTACGGAGCACAGGTGAGGATGTAAACTAGGATTGGGTGCATTATATGACCAGGCGACAAAACTTTTGTCTTGCCAAAATCTGACCATTAAATATTTCAGCATTGATGCCAATATATTTTTTTTTTGTTAAATATATTTTTATTAAACTTTTCAAGCAATACAGATCAAAACTTTTTGCAAATTAGATACATCAAAATCTAGTATACGCTTCTCATATGTCACTTGTTATATAAGGTGGTTTCATTACGCGTATTCATTTTCTACGATACTTATCTATTTGCAGAAAACAATATATTGACAAATAAACCATTTCTCCCTTAACCTTAGATAAACCAGGTCAAGAGAATAATCCAACCTACCATTATCCAGTAGGGAATAACTAAACATTATTTGAGACCTCAGGCCCTCCAGGGGAAAGGGAAGCTCGAGAGGGAAGGGAGAAGGAAAGAGAGAGAGTGAGAGAGAGAGAGTTTAAAAATATATATATATATAAATAAATAAATAGAGAAAATAAAAAGGGATAATTAAAGAATTGACTATAAAGAATTCTGTTATGTAACTTATTAAATGAAAGTAAAAGAATCAAGGAACGCCATTAAGAAAAATATCGTCCTTCATCCAAAACTTAACTCAGGCAAGGAGATCCCCGAAGTCAGGATCCTCCCTAAAACGGATCCATTCTGACCACGTAACAGTAAACTCCTCCAGAGTTTGCCCAAGCCCAGCTGAAATTTCCTCCAAAACACATATTGACTCCATTTCTGCGTACCATTCCAGTATTGAAGGTGGATTTCGGTCTTTCCAGTGACGAGGTATTACTGATCTGGCCGCTGAAAGGCAGAATCGGAGGATGTCCTTCTTCTGGGTCCTTACCGAGCCAGGGAGCATAGACAGCAAAACCATCTCAGGAGTGCCTTCAATGTGTCAACCTGTCACCATGTTGTAATTCTGGAACACTTTTTCCCAGAAATGTCTGAT
Source organism: Allobates femoralis (assembly GCA_033576535.1). Taxonomy (NCBI): domain Eukaryota; kingdom Metazoa; phylum Chordata; class Amphibia; order Anura; family Aromobatidae; genus Allobates; species Allobates femoralis. Next base: position 515,315,246 of record JARQOC010000005.1, read on the forward strand.
CAAGGAGCAGTCCCACCACACGTGAAGCATTGTGCCCTCCTCGGACCCACATCTCCAGCAGTTGCTCGAAGTGTCTGGAAAGTACCTATGCAGCTTGTCTGGTGTAAGGTACCACCTGTATCTCAGCTTATAGCATTTTTCCCTAGCATCACACGAGCCAGACACCTTTTGGACCATTTGGAAGCTTCTTTCCCATTCAACCACAGATATGGACCGTCTCAATTCTTTCTCCCAAGCAACTCTATATTTCTGCACCTCACCAATATATTTTTTTAACCTAAACTACATTTGGGGGGGTTTCAGCTTTCCAAATAGTAATTTATAAAACCAATAAATGAATTTAACGTCAGGTTATAAGCTTTTATTTACATAACATGGATAAGAGACATAACTTTTGTCAGGGACTGTATATATGTCCCTTTTGACAGGTAAAGCACCATGGGATAAATGGTGTAATAATAATGAAAAATAATAATAATAGATGCTTGATGGATGCATAGATAGATGATGGATTAATAGATAGATTAATTGATAAGATAGAAATGTTGTCTGCACTAGATAGCACAATTTATGAAAAAAAGTGGTGTAGGTATTGGTCCATGTGAACAGGTGGCAACATTTCGGATAATGAGCAACTCTAGCTAGCGATCGCAACCCCTGCACCTATTGTAGTTACGCCCCTGGTGAGCTGGCATCTATTCCTCCACTTTTGCTTGTGTTGTTTCATTTTTGTTTATTTTCTAGATAGACCGCTAGGTAGGTGGACAGACAGACAAATAGATGGATTGATAGTTAAACAGATGAAAAGACAGACAGACAGATAGACGGATGGACGGATAGAGAGACAGATTGGTAGACAGATCGACAGATAGATGGACGGAGGTAATTCATTACCTACAGGATTATGGTTGACTCTGCAGGTTCAATGTCTTCCGTTCTTCAGCTCAACTTCACATTTTCTCCTTTGGCATGATGATTGTTGACACCCAAACTATTAGGATGTAATTATTAATGTAATGCTCCAGTAGTTCCCCTTTAAAAAAAAACAACTCACATTATCATGAAATTGTAATTGCAGACAATGATCCTACACATTTCGAGGTCTCGGCACCAACAATCACACGCTGTGTATATACAGTCTTCCTTAAACAAACACCGCATTTGTAGAGATAAGTGGCGTGTCGGTCTGTGTCCTAGGGCGGCATATTTCCATCTCTTTAATGCCATATTTAAAGTTCATAAAAATCACTCATAAGAAATTATCACTGTACTAAGTATTTACTGGTGTGTCAGTGTAAATGTGAGCTTGGTAAATGCTAATGAATGTTGATGAGTTAAAAGAGGGCATAAGATCTCATTTCATCAGATGATAATATGCAGACGTGATTTAGAGTTTGATTTACAAGCAGTTTTTAATTAAGAAAGTGAGTGTAAAAGATGGCGGAGGAGCCCACTGTGCCGGAGGAGCCCGCTTGGATTTTAAATTTAGATTTAACTCTTCCGGTGCCGATCCGCGCATTCTGAGAATAGACGGAGAAGACGTGCCGTTGACATCGGAACATCTCGGCTTTGGGCTTAGGTTGTGTCTGACTTTATTTATGCAGCGTGAAGCGAGATTTTGTTTCCTATATCTAATATTCTCATAAATTAGCCAGAACCAAGAAAGGTCTACATATATAAATAACATTTGTAGATTTTGAAACCAAACATGATTAAACAGGGAAGTTGTATTCAATATGTTTTACGTCATGGATCTGATTGTCGTATAAAAAAAATTTTTTTGCATTTAAATAGAAGATATTTTTGCTGTTAAAAAAGAGATTGTACCCCGACATGTGTATTTTAATTAATATGTGTATTCCACATGGGAAAAAAACAACTCTTTTCTATTTTCATAGAATTCGGTGTTATGCCATTTCTCTGCCATTCCTGCGGGAAGTGTTGAATAAATTGACACGGGAGTAATATTGCTCCTCTTGTCAATAGGGTACATCACTATATAAATTATAATAGGGGGTATCCAGCTTAGCTGTTGCTTTAAAAAATCCAACAATAAGATCCTAAAAGCAGCAACAAGATCCATCGGGTGAAGATAAAAAAACTTGGCTTTAGTTCAACATTATTTTAAAAACATAGTAGACATGGGTATATGGCGATAAGGCAAAGTAAACCTATAATATCAGTTTACGCGGTTTCCAACCGATGCCCCTTATTCGTTCCGATATTGCATACGATTTTACGGGAGCGCGCACGTTTTTGGCATTGTCCAAGATCACATAGTAGATGTCACACAGGGAGATATCAGCAGGCAACGCAACTACGATGGTGTACGCCCCTTTTCCACGCTCTGTATGAGCAACTCGGGAAAAACAATTTAACATTGGAGTGAATAGGGGAAGTTGCGCTCCAAATCGTAGTTGCGCAGTCACACAGCACGATCCTGCCACATTGCATATACAATATCGTATGGTTGAAGGGCTTGCACAATCTTCTTACAATATCGTACTTAGGTTGTTTTCGCGTCGCATTGCCCATTTACACGACACAACTCACGAACGATATCATCTGCAACAGCCGTACCACGTGACTTTTTATCGATGTTGCGTTGCGATATCGCGACATGTAAAGCGGCCATAAGGGTTTACTTTGCCTTATCGCCATATGCCCATGACTACTATGTTTTTAAAATAATGTTGGAATAAAGCCAAGTTATTTTTACCTTCACATGCTGGATCTTGTTTCTGTTTTTAAGATAATAATATTTATTAATTTATATAGCGCTATCGATTCCATAGTGCTTAACGTACATTTGCAACGCTGTCCTGATTGAGGCTCACAATCTAAGCATCCTATCTGTAGGTCTACATCACTATATAGCTGGAAACTGGTAGAAGTGTTTTGACAATTGAAATTTGCACTAATTACCTATTTTTATATTACATCCCCCTTCACTTCTAAATATCATATGAGCTTTGAGCAAAGGTTCCAATATTGTTCTTAAGATCAAAAGCCTGCATTGCATGACTTGAACATATATCTTTATAGCAATACTTGCTTTGTTTGTAAGATAGTGTGCTCCAAATTTCTTACCTACAGTGCCTTGCCAAAGTATTGACCCCCGCCTTCTTGTTTTTTTTACCTATTTTGTTGCAGCACAACCTTTTTTAAATATTTTTGGGATCGAACGTGCGTGTGATACATCAGCACTAAATAGTGTAAGTTGAGAAAGTGAAGTGAGAAAAATATAGGCAAAAATTACATTTTGGGGATAAAATAAAGAAAAATTTCCATATGCTTCTGTATTCAGTCCTTTTGGTATAAAGCCCCTAAACATTTCTGGTGCACGCAATTACCTTAATGAGTCACATGCATTGTCCACCTGTGTGCAAACTGAAGGTACCGTCACACGCAGCAATATTGCTTGCAATTTCACTGGCAATTCGCTGGTTGCAGTGAAATTATGGACACATTGTTCTATTTTGTTGCCTTGTACAAATGTAACAATGTGTCCATGATTTCACTGCAACCAGCAAATTGCCAGTGAAATTGCAAGCAATATTGCCGCGTGTGACGGTACCTTGAGTGTCTCATGGTGTGTCAGTATATACACCTTTTCTGAAAGCCACAGAGGCAGCAACACCATTAAAAAAGAGGCACTACTAACCAAGCTTCACCATGAAGACCAAACAAGTCAAAATTGTTAAGAAATACAAGTAAGGGATGGAAGAATATCCCTATTTCTGATGATCGCAAGGAGCACCATTAAATCAATTGTTATCAAATGGAAAGAACACAGCTAAATTCTCAGGCCAGGCAAGGAGGGCATTTATCAGAGAGGACAAAGGTAACTGAAGGAGCAGTAGAGTTCCCAAGCAGAGACGGGAGTATCTGTCCATATGACCACAATAAGCTTTACACTCCATGGAGCTGGCCTTGATGGATGAGTGGACAGAAAAAGCCTTTACTAACAGCGAAAAACTGACTTTGCCAAAACTCCCTAAATGTGTGGTGAAGGGGCTGTGGTCAGATGAGACCAAATTTACACTTTTTGTCAACCAAGGTAAACACTATATCTGGCACCAAACCAACACGTATAACATGGTGGTGGCAGCGTCATGCTGTGGGGATGTTTTTCAACAGATGGATGGTGCAAAATACAGTGATATTCTAAAGAAAAACCTGTTTCAGTCTGTCAGTGATTTGAGACTGGGACGGAGGTTCACCTTCCAACAAGACAATGATCCGATGCATACTACGAAAGCAACACTCGAGTATTTTAAGGGGAAATGTGTAAATGTATTGGAGTGGCCTAGTCAAAGCCCAGACCTTAATCCAATTGAGAATCTGTGGTCAGATTTGAAAATTGCTGTTCACTAGAGGAAACCATCGAACTTGAAGGAGCTGGAGCAGTTTTGCTTTGCGAAATGGGCAAAACTCCCAGTGGTAAGGAGTGGAAAGCTCATAGAGATATATACCGAGTGACTTTCAGATGTAATTGCCACAAAAGGAGGCTCTACAATGTACTGACTTTAGGAGGGTTAATAGTTATGCGTATTGAATTTTTCAGTAATTTTGTCCTATGGCTGTTTGCTTCACAATAAAAAAAAACCAAATATTCACAGTTGTAGGCATGTTCTTTACATGAACTCATGCAAACCTTCCAAAAAACTGTGAAATTCTGGGTTGTGAGGTAGCAAAAGATGAAAAATTCCAAGAGGGTGAATACTTTTGCAAGGCACTGCAGACAGTGTTGTATACAGTCACCACTAGGGGAATCGTGTAAACTTACCGTGTACGGTTTTAATGCATTCCCGTAGTGGTGGCTGCAGGTGAACATCGCAATCCAAAAGCAGAGTGATTGTCTCAGACATCTCAGCTCCAGTGTGCATCTGGTAGCCTGCAAAGTGTTCTGGACAGGGGCGGAACTATCGTGGTGCAGTTGGTGCAGCTTCACCAGGGCCCCGACCGGCTAGGGGGCCCCTTCAAGCCTGCAGGGGGTCCCCCAGCCGACCCCTGTAAGCCGTTGACAGAGGAGGGCCGGGCAAGGGAAGCAGAAAGCTTCCTGCTTCCCTTGCCTGATCCCGCCCCTCCTCTCCTCTGCCCCTCCAGCTTCCAGGAGCGCACTCGCGGCTTAGCAGGTAGGAGAGCCGCCGCAAACACCTCTCCGCTGGCCGCCAGCATCACATCGCACCCTTCCCCCCCTGGACCGCGCCGTCGGCCACCAGCACATCAACCGCCCACCCCCCCGCTCCTCAACATGTCTGCACCAGGGCCCCCTGGGTTAAAGGTCCGCCACTGCTTCTGGACATTTTATGACAACACAAGGGAGTGAGACCCTCAATGGTGAATTCATGGCAGAGATTGACGCTTGATATTTTTATTCTATGTACCCATGAATATTGTACCTAGACCAGATTGTCCCTTTTTACACAGGCATCTAGCCCCAATTTAATAGCTTGAATGTCATAGGACTTGTGCACAATCACCACTAATGTATGACAATTAGTATTTGGAAAGAAGCAAAGAAAGTAAAGTTCCCTTAAATCGTCATTTTCCCTGCATTTATGAAGAGCTATATCCTTTATAGTGACAGTAAATACAAGCATAAGGATTCATTAACTTTAGATTAAATGATGAACTATACACTCTCAGCCCACTATATCTTTTTGATGAGAGCCAGCTTTTGATTTTTATAGGCAAATTCTCTAAAATGCCGCTGCCCGAGTGTAAAAGTGGCGTTTTCCTCTCAGCAAGGAGAGAGCTTGTTAAATACGCTTTTATCACTCTCATTAAATAGGAAAGGCGGCAATGATTAGGCAAACATAACATCAAAGAGAAGGGGATATTCATTTTTACTGATTGTACAGCTGTTTGCTAGAAAAAGCTTCCCAATCCCGTACTCAAGCAGAGGTGTTCCTGCAGATACAATACGGGCTGTCATTTATTCCTGGACAGGGACCAACTTCAGACATCAGTGCTGAAACTTACAAAAAAAAAGCCATACCCTTCCTCTGTGCACTGTGCCCTACTTCTGTATGAAGATACAAGTCAGCAAAAATGGCAGAAACGACACCGAATTTCAAAGATGCAAATAACATGAGTTATGACTCTTAATAGATATTCCGTATGTACTATACATAGAGAGGTGGGAATTTTAACAAATTAGCTTTGCATTCAATTTATCTGAATCAGCCCAAAAATTTTATTTGCATAGAAACAATTTATCAGGAATCAAAAGTGTCCAGAAATGATGTCCATTATAATCTGAGGTCTCTCGAGATCCCATAACATAATAAGCAGTGGGGGCAGGAAAGAATTAAAAATGAATAATAGATTATACTCACTTGTCCTATGCCTGCTTGCACCTGCCTCCACAGCTCTTCGTCTGCTTCTCCAGTCTTTCCTTCATATCTGAAATCATATCAACCCATGTGACGGCTTGAGGCCTACTTATCACTGGAAGACTCAGAGAGCAGAGGTTAGAACATCCAAAGATAGGAGGAGCTGGGTAAGAGCTGTGGTAGCAGGACAGGCGAGGGACAATCCTGTGAAGTGAGTATAATCCATTTTTCTTTAAAGAGGACCTGTCACCCCCTGCTGCATGGCAATCTAAATGCAGCACTGAATGCAGCATGTCTGCTGCTTTAAGGGAAGGGGTCCCCTATGTGCCTGTGTGCTGTGTACCCCGAGATATAGCCTTAGTAAAACTCACTGTTAGAAGCCATGAAGGTATTCCCTATGACTGGAGCTCGATTGACGGGGCCATTCCCTCCCCCTCTGCCTCTCTGTGCCGCCTCCTGCTCTGCTGTTTATGCCTTGTTCAGACAGCAGGGCAGGAATCTGACATCAGGACAAATGATTTGCATGCTGTGTGAGGCAGGATGAGTGACAGAGAGGAGAAGGGCAGAGCTAGCATAGCAGAAGCAGCACAGAGAGGCAGACGGGGAGGGAATGGCCCCCATCAATCGAGCTGACTCCTGCACCAGGGACTGCCCTCATGGCTTCTAACAGTAAATTTTACTAAGGCTGTTTCTTGGGGTACATAGCACACAGACACATGGGGGACCCCTTCCCTGAATGCAGCAGACATGCTGCATTCAGTGCTGCATTTAAATTGCCATGTAGCTGGGGGGTGACAGGTCCTCTTTAATCCCCATCTCCGAACCAATATTTTGTTGACTTGTGCCAATTGAATCATGTAAATCTTCGATTTGTCAAAAATGTGTGACAAATTCAGTTTATTACCAAATGATTTGCTCATCTCTACTTATATCATCGTATGGTTGACTTATGCTAATAGTTTACATCCAAAAATGGTACATGTTTTTAATAAATTTGGCACATTTTTTCAACACTCTTAGCCATGGCCACATTGCTGTCACGCCACGGACTGAGATGCGTCTTGATACAATGAGTGACAGTGGTGCACAGATCAATGGTGTCCGGCACACTACATGAAGTAACAGACTGGGGAAACACCAGGGGAAACAAATACAATGGAGGGCCTTGCTAGTAGGGAATGGGGGAAAGGAGACCTTCTGCATACACCTGCAACTGTGCCCTGAATTTCCTACTCTCCCTATACGGGTTCTTTAACCCTGTCGCCTTTCATCCCCTCCTGTTCCTGTCTGTCTGGACTCCATGCATAAATTGAACCTGTCCTCGTTCTACCCCTTCTTCATGTAAAGCATCATGGAACCTAATGGCACTATATATATAAATAAATAAAAATAATATTAATATTGTTTCTCCCATTGCCAACAAGACTCTATCCTTAGCTGGTCTTTTTAGGAAGAGCCAGTTCACCTCCAAAGCCTGCATATTAGTCACCCAAATCTCAAGGTAATAACATTTAATGACTAACAAATCTGAGAAAATACTGGAGAAAAATTAATATTTCAGAAGCAATGTTGAATATCCAATATGCACCGAACTGACTGCTTTTGTATTGACTGCAGTAAACATTTTACCGTGTTTTGCCCATAAGAAACTCATTGCATCACAATGGGACAAAACAATGAAATGTCATGAGACCGTGATGTCTGGATGCATTAATTTTAAAGCTGGTAAGCACTGGCTTCCATTAATTTATTCCCTGCTTAGGTTGTTTCCTGAATATTTAGAAGTTCAGCTAATCCCTTGAAATTCCGATAATCTTGTTTTCCAATATTAAAAACTGTGAGCGATTAATACGATTCCTGTGATTTTGAGAGAGAATAAAAACAAATGTGAAAGGTTTATCTATCACTTTACCTGCATTGCATACCATAGTGTTTAGTATATGTTGTAGAAAGTCGGTTCTTCTATAAGAGATCATGCACAAAGACATATTAGAGGTGTGCTCTAGGAAATTTTTAAATAAAATTCATTACCTAAAAGCAGGGAATGAGATTAAATGATAAAATAACTATTACACCCCTGGTAAAAATGTGTGCAAATGATCTATCCTAGAGGAGGAAGAAAGTTGTAAGTGGTCATACAAAAGCCTTGAAACATTAGATGATGCTAGTAAATAGAGGACTGGGGAATCACAGACAGGGAGGAAAAGACCCAGTGTACAGTCCGTCCCTTGTTCACCGAAATCTAATTAGCAAAAAACTTCAGCTGGTAATTAAAAAAAGTACAACAAAGTGGATTTCTTCATCAAAGGTATCAATTGAATGGCATTGCTAAATTGTGCTGATAGGTTCCCATTATCCAAGAAAACTTCATTTGTCCTTTTAATAATTACTTTATCGTTCATGTAAAAAATGGATGCCATGAGGATGTCTGGATGAAAGTTTCACTATAAATAAGTAAAGTTTTTACATTTAGCCATTCAGTAGAGCTGAGAAAGTTAACCTGCCCAGGCTCTCTATGTAAATGTCTATCGACAGTGAGCTGCTATTCAGAGGAGGGGTGTGTGGTCAGACTAGGGATAATCCCGGGTGAAAACATTTTCACTATAAATATACAACAGCACACATAACTGACACTTCATGGAACTCAATGTGTCAGCCTCTATCTCCTGCTTTCTTCAGATTACAAAGCAAAAACCTGCTGACAGATTCCCTTTAAAGGGAACCTGTGGGGCCTCTGGACACCCAGAAGCACTACTAGTTCTAGATGTAATCTCTAATCCCTGCCTAACTGTCCCAGCATGTAAAACATACATACCTTAAACAGATCTCTAGAAAAAGTATTTCTAAAGATCATTTGTGAGATCTAATTAGAGCTTTGACTAGTGGAGGCGGTGTTAGTTCCTTGACTGCTTGGCCCCTTAGCAAGTTATCACGCCCCTGTGCTTTACACCCCACAGCATCACTTCCATCACAACACAAAACTGCGCATGCGCACGGCCTTGATTCCCTCACCATTGAGCTTCCCTGATGCTGGGTGTATGCACTCCTGGCTTCAGAGAGGTTTAGTGCACATGATCAGAAGTCATTCGCAGTTCCGATCATGCGCAGTGAGCCTTTCTGAAGCTTAGGTGCATACTCCAGGTGTCAGAGAAGCTGAATGATGAGGGATACAAAGCCGCGCACACGTGCAGCTTTATATGGCAATGCTGATGACGCTGATATGAAAAGCATGTTATCACACAGGCAGAATAACATGCTAAGGGGCTGACTAGTTGGAACTAACGCCCCCTTGATTAGTTAGAGCCCTAATTAGCATCTAATAAACAGACTTTAGAAATTATTTTTGTAAAGATCGGGTTATGTATGCTACTACTTGCTGGGAATGTAGTTTAATCATCATTTGGGGTTTACTTTTCAGTGCATAGGGAACAGATTGTACACTGGGTCTTCCCCTCCCTGTCTGTGATTCCCCAGCCCCTTCATTTACCTCTGTTTTTTAATAACAGATCATTGCTGAGATATTAAACAGAGAAGGCAGGTTATTCACAAAATGGATGCGGGCTAAGGGGGCAGGGAATAACAGACAGGGAGGAGAAGACCCAGTGTACAGTCCGGAACTTGTGCACCCAAATCTAATTATTAAAAAAACGTTAATTAGTAATTAAAAAAGAACAACAAAATGGATTTCTTCATCAAAGGTACCACGTTAATTAGATTAAACAATTGTGCTGATACAGTCTGTAACAAAGAAAACTTCACTTGGCCCTATATTATTATATTGAGCATAAGGATGTATAATATGGACATACCGATTGCATACAGATGACAATTTGGATGCAAAATCATCCCTTTTTTATAGATTAAAAATTAACAGTTTTGCATGTGCACACATGAACCCAGTGTACATCTTTATGGCAACAAAGAGGAACAAGTGTTATATGGACTCAAGTAAATGAATGAATCATGGGGTTTGCAAAGCAGAAATGCTGTGTTTAATAAACAAATTTGTGACGAACAAAAGGCTACAACCATAAGTACAAATGTTCCAAAAGATGAGATAAAAGACATACGAGAGAGATACAAACACGGATGGCACTTGATGTACACCCAATATAGTCTCTGTACAGAATAAAAACACTCTTTACAGCTGTTTCTACAACTATAATGTGTGGTATCTATAGGTACATATAGAACTACCCAATCTCCTATCCAGTACCCTCCTAAATAATACACGTATTATGTCAATACAAAGTTTCAAGGAGGCTTTACCAGGGAGTCTAGGGCAGGACTAGCTATAAAAGTAGATGCAGACATACCACTGTACAAATTAATGTAAACAAATCATACCCAGTCTACCAATTAGCCATGCCAACCGTGTCAGGGAGGAGCCCCGACATGTGTTTCGTCCTTCCTCAGGGGGATGTAGGGTGAGTGTGTACATGCTGGGGACCTCTTATGAGGACAAGGAAGAGGAGTGGCTAATAGTGGCGCATGCCGCACACCTGCCGCCTGTCAGCGGTGACTGCATATTCTGGTCAGGAGCAACATCCCAGCAGGATGAAATCCTCCATTGACATCAATACTCCGGGACACCATCCACTTCCGGCCACGTGACAGTCTCTTTAACAAAGAAGACTTTACTTGGCCCTATATTATTATATAGAGCATGAGAATGTATTATATGGACATACCAGTTGCATACAGATGACAATTTGGATGAAAAATCGTCCCATTGTTTTATGGATTAAAAATTAACAGTTTTGCATATGCACACTTGAACCCAGTTTACATCTTTAGCAGCAGATATTCCAAAACAGATTACAGTACATTGGGGGTTGATGAGTCATTCTTTGTCCCAATGGTTAACCTTTGCAGATGGCATGTAGGCTTGACAAGAGGTGGGCTTTCAGCTCTGGACATGGGACAATAACAAAAAAATGCATACCCAAAAATGAAAGAAAGGAAGTTCCAAATCGAATAGTACTGGCAGAATGCTCATGAAGGTGAAATCATGTACTGAAAAAAAGGAAATGGCAAGTTTCAGAGAATAGGGACAGTCCTTGGACATATTAGATTGTTACGTGCACTAACAGTACATTACTGCCCATCACCTTTAGCATCATGTGAATGGGGTTCCTGCAATACCTTTATATCCTCAGCTTTGCCCCTGCATCCAACAGAAAAAGAGTTTTATACTTGTCCCCCACTCTATTTAAATTGTGCAGATCCGATGAGAGTCTCCAGATTGTGAACAGCGTCGCCCCAGTCCCTCAAAACACCCCCTCTTTTTATAACAAGTAAGTAGATGATATCTCTACGTCATCATCTCAGTGCCCGAAGTCTCACGCCTGCCCAGTGGAATTGGAGACCTGTACAGGTGAGCCTCACTGCACCCTATGGAACAGCCAGTGATTACTTTGCCCAGGCACAAGACATCAGGTGTGGATGACGTCGAGACATTATCCTCTTAGTGCCCTTTCACATCAGCGTTTTTTTTAAATTTGCGGCAGATGCGGTGAAAAAACCGCATCTGCCGCAATTACCGCATACCGGCTGCACTTGCGGCGTGGTTGCGGTAAACGCCATGCAAAGTATAGGCGTACTTGCGGCAGGTGCGGCAAGTGAGGTTTTGCACTTGCAGCAGGTGCGGCCGCGAAAAAAACCGCGGTCAGCCGCACCTGCCGCAAGTACGCCTATACTTTGCATGGCGTTTACCGCAACAGTGCCGCAAGTGCAGCCGGTATGCGGTAATTGCGGCAGATGCGGTTTTTTCACCGCATCTGCCGCAAATTTAAAAAAACGCTGATGTGAAAGGGCCCTTACTTGTAATTAGAAGAGGCGGTTTTTAAAGACAGCAGAGAGATGCTGACTGCAATTTGGAAATATCCATTGGAATGGACCGCACAACTTACATATAGCACAGGACAAGTATAAAACTTTCTGAGGTATGCAGGGGCATGGCTGGGGATATAAAGGGATTGCAGAAACCCCATTCACATCATGTTAAAGGTGACGGGCAGACTTTAGAGCCCATAAAACTGGTGACAGGATCCCTCTAACTTTTTGTGGAAATAAGGAAAGCAAGACCATGTCTTTTTACAGGTTGCTTGTGGAAGCACAGGTAAACTTTAAAAGAAACCTATCATTTCGTTTATGTGCTCAAACTTATCACTATCTGTCCCTGCAGCTTCCTACTACATCCCTAATCATCCCTGTTTGACCTAAACGTGTCCTGTAATCACTGCGAGAAAAGATTTTATAACTTACATTCTCCTATGGTAATAAGCAGGGTGTCATTAAGATTGCAGACACTGTGGGCATTTTCTCCAGCTCCATGTCCTCCATCGCTCCGTTGTAATCATGGTCCGGTGGGTGTGATAATTCATGCAGAAGCGCAGACCTGAATTTTACATCTGTGGGTCTTCTTCTGGGTATCGCGTAATTTCCGGTCTTGCGCAGTATGAGGATTATTGGGTGTTCTGTCCAGCTTCATAATGCGCACTGCCCATGCTCCGGATCCGTTGAGTACAACCAATAATCCCCCACACTGTGCAAGACTGGAAATGATGCGACTGTGGCGTCATACCCGGAAGAAGACAGATTTAAAATTCGGGTCTGCGCTTCTGCATGAATTATTACGCCCACTGGGGCGTGATTACAATGGGGCGACGGGGGACGTGGAGCCTTACAGTATGCCCACAGTACCTACAGTATTGACGACACCCTACTTATTAACATAGGAGAATGTAAGTTATTAAAGCATTAAAGCATTTTTCACAGCAATTACAGGACACATTTAGACAGGGATGGTTAGGGATGTAGTAGGAAGCTGCAGGGACAGGTAATGATAAGTTTTGGGGCATAAATGGTTCCCTTTAAAGCGTTCATTAGCTTTAGTGATGTTCTGGTTTAATGCACCTCTTTGTCATCACAGCATTTCTCTAGCCTTTGCAGACCTGAATTTTAGGTTTTTGATGGCCTGAGTTTGATCTCGTCCTGGCTGTCATGGTCATACAGAACGCCTTGCATTTAATAAATGGATATAGAACGACATTTGGGAAGGAAAGATTTTTCAGATGTGTAAATTAGGTCATCTTTAGGTTTTTTTTTTTTCAATTAAACAGTGATGGTATCTAATTAAGATGAATGGGATAAATGTTTTACTTTGTAGAGGAAAGTTACAGAAACTCTCACACATTCTCCTTTCTTTCATGTGAATTCTGCTGGCATTATAATTTCTCTTTCAGCCTTCATGGCAGTCACATTGAATACCCTCTGTGATACGTGCCCCGATAGAGCGGATTACGGCCTCCTGCATCCTGATCCTGGACTTCTAGTTCACAATTGTTTTGTTACGAGGTGGAATCAATGAAGTATTGCTCTTCCCTGCACAATCTCAGGTGGCCAGTGCCAACACAGAAGTGTGCCGCTAGCCAGCTGGCTACGGAAAATCTTTACACTCAGCCGCTGCACTTTATAAATAAGACCCAACGCTCGTTATTATCCCTCAATGAACAATATTGATATCATTCTGACGGGCAGTTTTTCATTTCGGTAACATGAAGGTGACCTTCGCTGGCTTTGACCAGCTTACAGATTGTTTCTCTAATCTCCTTCTAATATTAATCCATCTCACTCATCACAAACAGAATTTCAATGGCTGCAGTGAGAAAGCATTAATTAATGCTCCTGGGCAAAACAGAAATATAAAGACATTCCTGAGAATAAAAAACGGACATACACTATGGCAGAGCTTAATAGACCATCTCTGTATTACACTGAGCATTTATGTCACTTAAATACACAGAGGGGCAAAATTTACAATTTGGACAAAGTCATGTCCAACCTAGTCGTGGGCCTCACATAGTCCTCCATACTGAATAATGGACCCACATAGCCATCCATATAGTATAATGGGCCTTCCATATATTATAATGCACCCCCCGTAATCATCCACATATTATACTGCACTCCACATAGTCCTCCATACTGAATAATGGACCCACATAGCCCTTCAAATAGTATAACAGGCCTTCTATATATTATAATGCACCCCCCATAGAAATCCACATATTATACTGCACTCCACATAGTCTTCCATACTGAATAATGGACCCACATAGCCCTTCAAATAGTATAATAGGCCTTCTATATATTATAATGCACCCCCCGTAATCATCCACATATTATACTGCACTCCACATAGTCCTCCATACTGAATAATGGACCCACATAGCCCTTCAAATAGTATAATGGGCCTTCTATATATTATTATGCACCCCCCGTAATCATCCACATATTATACTGCACTCCACATAGTCCTCCATACTGAATAATGGACCACCCATAGCCCTCCAAATAGTATATAATGGGCCCTTCTATATATTATTAATGCACCCCCCATAGTCATCCACTTATTATAATGCACTCCACATAGTCCTCCATACTGAATAATGGACCCACATAGCCCTTCCAAATATTATAATGGCTTTCTATATATTAAATGCACCCCCCATAGTCATCCACATATTATAATGCACTTCACATAGTCCTCCATACTGAATAATGGACCCACATAGCCCTCCAAATAGTATAATGGGCCTTCTATATATTATAATGCTCCCCCCGTAATCATCCACATATATACTGCACTCCACATAGTCCTCCATACTGAATAATGGACCCACATAGCCCTCCAAATAGTATAATGGGCCTTCTATATATTATAATGCACCCCCCATAGTCATCCACATATTATAATGCACTTCACATAGTCCTCCATACAGAATAATGGACCTTGCATAGCCCTTCAAATAGTATAATGGGTCCAACATAGTCCTCTATATAGTATAATGCACCCCCATTGCACTCTTGGAGCCATTATCCCCAATCCATAGTGTTCTGATTTTTCAGGATCTAGGGCTGTGTGATGGATTATTTTTGGCTGAGCGCGCTTCTAATAATACCATTTTTGGGTTGATATGCTATTTTGATCACCTGTTATTGCATTTTATTGAATATTGTGGCGACCAAAAAAACATAATTTTGACGTTCGACTTATTTTTCCATTATGCAGTTTACAGATCTGATTAATTGATTTTAGATTTTGATTATTTAATAATTTGAACTTTTTTTTATATTATTAACAACTTTTTATGTAAAACTTTTATTTTAACACTGCCCCTTAGGGTCCCCAACATGTACAATGGCTTCTCTGTTCACAGCTGTGATGATGCAGGGCTGTGAACAGAGAAATGATCACTTTCTGTGGATGTAGCCGCATGCTGGGCATCCACAGGGAGTCATGACAGCATCCGGATCCTCACAGGACCTAGGGCTGTTATGCAAGCATTGAAGCCCCCTGATTGCATCACATGACTCCAATCCCCACCATGGTGCTTTACATCGCTCTGTTAGTGATTGACAGCACTATGTAAAGGATTATCAATTAACAGTGACCAATTGGATCAATGATCTGATCGATTCTGTTAAGGTACCGTTACACGGCTCAACATCATTCCCAACATCGTTTAAAAGTGACGTCAGGAACGATGTTGAAAAACACATTGTTGCGTCGTTGCGTGTAAATGCACGATTCAACAATGATAGTTGTTCAAGTCGAGTTGACAGGTTTTCCTGCATGCAAACTTCAACTTAATGCAACCTGCGGCATTGTTTGGTGTGACACGCAATAGTGATTTCAAGGCCGACTTCACCCATTCACATCAGTGAGCAGGGATATTTCGCGGAGTTTGCGAACAATCCCTGCTCACAACATCGTTGGTGAGTTGTCCACGATATCTAGAACTATGTGACAGCTCACCAAACGATGTTGCACAGGTGTCCAAAAATCAGCGCGCTCCCGAGATCGCAAACAACATCGCTGATAAGTTGTACCGTGTAACTGTACCTTAAGCAGCACATGTCAGCTGATCAGATCAGCTGACATGTTTGGGGATGGTGTGATGATGCACTGAACTCACATCAAAGGGAGGGAGGTGGCCAATGACATTCCTATAAGTAATAGGTTGTGAATGGGTTAACGGCAATCTGTCAACAAGATTCACCCTCCCCCTAAAAAATAAAACAAAGAAAGAAAACCTATTTTTATGTTTATGTAGATCTTTCAAAGACAAATCCAGTAATACCCTTACATGATCAGCCTGTTTCTCCTTTACTTAAAAATCAGTAGTTGAGTAAATATGCGAATCAGCTATGGTAGATCTGAACCCTCCATCACTCCAGCTCTTTTCCCCGCCAAGGCAGCCACCTCCTGCTTAATGCTACGAGATTTCAGGCAAATAAGCCATCAGTCAAGTAGAAGGAAGTAACCCTTGCTTTGGAATAGACCCGGAGTGACAGAGGCTACAGATCTACAAATAGCTCTTCAGCTTCATTTGCATAGCAATTCAATGCTGATTTCTCAGTAAGAGAGGAGATAACTGATCATGTAAAGGTATTTATGGACTTGTCTTTGAAAGAGCTACATGGCCATATAAATAGCTTGAGGTCTGAAATTCTGCTGACAGATTCTCTTTAAATTCCTGCTTTCCAGAATACATTTTTATATTTGCTGTAAATCATAGTTATGTCCTAGACACGTGATAGATAGAGATGAGCAAATCTCTCAATATTCATTTTGGGGAGATTCAATCAATTGGGACTGCAGATTGAATATTAACTGTACCCAAATGCTGTGATGTCTCTACGGACCCCAAAAGAGTTAAAAATAAAATAAAGTGTACTCAGCTGTCCTTACCTTCCCCCAGCGCTGTTGTCCTCTTCTACAGTCCATTTCTTCAGTATTTGGTTCCTCAGAAACTGAGGACAGTGATTGGCATCATGCAAACACGTGGGGGAAAACACATATGTCACTGACATAAATATTGTGCACGCCCTCATTTGACTCTGAGAACGGTCACTGTCCTCAGTGGTGGAAGATCCAAAGTCCAAGTGGAAGAGCTGCATTGGAAATGGCCTAAGAAAAGGTGAGGACTTAGGCAAGGGAGTATAATGTGTTTTATGATTTTATTTCCTTCCAATCTCAAGTATCCAGCAAATTGGTGGCTGTCACTATGCTGGATCTGTGCAAATTGAGTTCCAATAAAATGTTCTTTTCACCAGAATCCAAAATATTTAGGACATTTATTAGGATTTACTTCATTATGGATTGAATGTTGAAATCAGGAGTCCGGGCACTAGCCACGGTAATCAGGTCATATATCAGAGTATATACAGCTGTCGGCTAGGACAAAAATGGCGTTGCTCAGCTCAAAGTGTAATATTGCACATAAAAGTGATGAAAGAAGGTGCGGCACTCACCAAGATCTTCTATGCAGTGCTGGAAGTTCTATTCCGGATAAAACAGGGTTACATCGGTGCTGGGGGGGAGGAAAGCAGGGCCAGACAAACGGCCACACCGTTTTGCACAGTTAGCACTTCAACGGGTCCAGACCCTGCGCGAAACGCTGTGATAGTTGTCCGACCCTGCTTCCTCCATCTCCTGCACCGATGTAACCCTGTTTTATCTGGAATAAAACGTCCAGCACGGTATTGAAGATCTTGGTGAGTGCCGCTCCTTCTTTCATCGCTTTCATTATGGATTGATTCACTCATTTAGACTTATTGACCATGAGTGCTAAAAAGCAGTGGCGTCACTTGAAGTTCTTGGGCCCCGAAGCAAATGCTCCAACAGGGTCCCAAATATATCAAATCCTTAATAAATTAGACTTTTTCTATAGAACAAATGGACTTTGGGCCCCTCGGCTCCAGGGCCCAGGTGCGAATGCAACCCCTCAATCTAGTGTATTTACGCTCCTGCTAAAACGTATATAATCAGAGTAGATATCCTTGTGATATTTCTGGTCTTTGCTTTGCTCAGGTTAGTAGATTAGTTTCAGGTGTTTTCTATTTGGCTTCAATAAAAAGAATTAGACATAATAGCTGGAAAGAACAAGGCTCACTGAAGCGATGGACATTTACTTGTGTCCCCTAAATATTCACATTCTCCATCAATGGGTTGGTGATGGCGGGTGACCACCATAAATCTTGATTCACGCCTTGTATTAGGCAGTAATGCCTTCCTTAGCTGGGACTTTGTCACATTGACACCAGTCCCTCTTGAATTACTTTGTAACGGCACATAATGGTGCAATTAATTATTCTTTACAATTGTATGGCAGTAACAGATGCATATACAACACATGACCAACGAAGCACACAAGATCTGATTATTCTTCTCAGAAAGGCCACTGGAGGCCTGAATCTTAAAGACTTGCCCAATTGGTAGTGAGTACTGTCATGGCGTCCTAAGTGTGAACAGGTTCTGATTACTCAGGGGGACACAGTGACGATAATTTTTATGTGATATTTGCATTTACGGCACAGAAGTATTTGTCCTATTTAAGAATATGAATCTATATTGAGGAATATAAAAGGGTCAGTGGTCGGCAGGTCTGTAGTGTTTAGGGATATTTTGCTTAGATATACAAGTATTGTATCATACATACAGTAGTGTCAAAAAGTGTTTGCTGCTTTCCTGATTTGTTATTCTTTTGCATGTTTGTCACAATTTTAATGTTTCAGATCACCAAATAAATGTAAATATTACATCAAGATAACACAAGTAAACACAAAATTCAGATTATTAATGAAGGTCTTTATTATTAAGGAATAAAGAAATCCAAATCTGCTGGGCCCTGTGTGAAAAAGTGATTGCTCCCCTCCCCCTTAAAACATAAATTAACTGTGGTTTATCACATCTTTGAGAAGCTGAGTTCAATTTCCCAAGCCACAACCAGGCCTGATTACCATCACACCTTTTCAAGAAATCACTTAAATAGGACCTGCCTGATAAGGTGAAGCAGACCAAAAGATCCTCAAAAGCTACGGTAGTCATAATGCCACGATCCAAAGAAAATCAGGAACAAATGAGAAACACAGTAATTAAGATCGATCAGTCTGAAAAAGATTATAAAGGAATTTCTATAGCTTTGGGACTCCAGCAAACCACAGTGAGAGTCATTAGCTACAAATCACGAAAACATGGAAAAGTGGTGAACCTTCCCTGGAGTGTCGACTGACTAAAATTACTTCAAGTGCGCAGCGATGACTCATCCAAAAGGTCACAAAAGACCCCACAACAGCATCCAAAGATCTACAGGCCTCTCTTACCTCAATTAAGGTCAGTGTTTATGAGTCCACCATATGAAAGAGACTGGGCACTAATGGCCGCATGGCAGAGAATCAATACTAAAACCCCTGCTGAGCAAAAAGAACATAAATGCTCATGTCAGTTTTGAAAGAAAATATCTTGCTGATCCCCAAGACTTTTGGGAGAATACTCTGTGGACTGACAAGACAAACGTTGAGTTTTATGGAAGGTTTATTTCCCATTATATAACAGCATTTCAGAAAAGAAACATCATACCAACAATAAATTATGGTGGTGGCAGTGTGATGGTTTGGGGCTGTTTTGCTACTTCAGGTTCTGGAAGACTTGTTGTGGTAAATGGAACCATGAATTCTGTGGACCACCAAAAGGTCCTGACCTTAATTTGATTGAGATGCTGTTGTTTGACAATAAAAGGCGGTTCATGCTCAAAAACCCTCCAAAATGGCTGATTTACAACAATTCTGCAGAGATGTGGGCT
This sequence comes from Allobates femoralis, assembly GCA_033576535.1. Taxonomy (NCBI): domain Eukaryota; kingdom Metazoa; phylum Chordata; class Amphibia; order Anura; family Aromobatidae; genus Allobates; species Allobates femoralis. The sequence continues at coordinate 515,335,239 of JARQOC010000005.1, forward strand.
AAAATTCCTGCAGAGTGTTTTAAAAGCCTCTTTGCAAGTTATTGCAAATGCTTGATTGCATTTAATGCTGCTAAGGGCGGCCCAACCAGTTATTAGGTTTAGGTGGCAATCACGTTTTCACACAGGACCCTATAGGTTTGTATTTCTTTTTCCCTTAATAATAAAAACCCTAATTTATGAACTATATTTTATGTTTACTTTGGGTTATCTTTGTCTAATCTTTACATTTGTTTTGTGTTATGAAACATTTTAGTTGGATAAAGATGCAAAAGCACAAGAAATCAGAAAAAGGGCAAACCCTTTTTCACAAAGGGTTCAGCAGATTTGCATTTCTTTTTCACTTAATAATAAAGACTTTCATTTATGAACTGTAATTTGGTGTTCACTTGTGTTATCTTTGTCTAATCTTTACATTTGTTTGGTGATCTGAAACATTTTAGTTGGACAAACATGCAAAAGAATAAGAAATCAGAAAGAGTGCACACGCTGTATTTAGAAATATCCGTGCCATACTGTCCAGGATGTGCTAGGATGAAATTTCAATATCTGGTGGGAAACAACTGAGGTCAAACAAATGCAAATAGGATCTTATATGTGATGATATGATGAATTAAAAGAAGAGAAGTCTCTCACCTCGTGTAGTTGTGCCTGAACAAAGCAGCTGCTGCAGAAGCCACAAGCCATAAAACTGGAAGGAATTCAAAGGGACCACTGTGCCATGTGGTGTCTTTCTGCACTGCTGGCGGAAAGGAAATAGTCAAATATTGCAAATATTAAAAGGTGTTTTAATCTACATGTTTCAAAGGGTCTCCTCACTTCTTCTTCAAGAAAGCCACCAGATTACAAAGAGGTAACAGTTACACAGTTTAAATAAGTCGCCAAGTGTGCAAAAGTGGCACCAAACCGGCACATGGTTTGATATGTCAATGTTCCAACACATTTTTAGGAAACACTTTGAAACTCATAGAATAATACACCTTTTATTACTTGCAAGTATTCAGCTATTTGATTTCCTCCAGCAGCGCAGATACGAACCACATCGTACTCCGGTTCCTTTGCATGATCAGGTGGGGGCACATTACTAGTTGTGGATAAAGAAACCACCCCCTCCCCTCTGCTTTACTGTCCTGAAGTGCCGTCTGTTCCTGCTTCTTTAAAAGGAACATGTCTGCTACTTTAGACCCCCTAACCTATCACCATCTGCCCCTGCAGCTTCCTAATACATCCCCAAGCATCTCCGTCTGACTTCAAAGTGGAGTTTAATAGTTGCAAAAACGTATTTTATAACTTATGTTTTGTGATGGTAATGAGGCACCGTCTAGTCTGATGGGGCGTTCTCTCAGGGCCCATGTCTGCCCTCGTTCCGTGGTCATCACGACTCCGTGGGTGTGATAACCTAATTTCCAAGTACTGCCCCCTTCTGTGTAAATACTAAAATCCATGTGCTGTTCCTAGATATGACGCACCGGCGGCATCTATTTCTGGACCTGTGCATTGTGGGGAAGTATTGGGTGTACTTGCCGGCTACAGAATGTGCACTACACATGCTCTGGAGCCAATACACCCCTACAATGCACAGGACCTGAAATGGATGCATCAGATAGATAGACAGATTTATATACTGTATAAACAGACAGACTGTTTGTTTGTTTGTTTTTGCAGACAAATGGATAGACAGATAGACAGATAGATAGATAGATAGATAGATAGATAGATAGATAGATAGATAGATAGATAGATAGATAGATAGATAGTTCAGAAAAGCTGCACAGCACTCAGCAGACCAGTGTGAACTGGTGCAAGCATAGGACACAGAGATTAAACAACTAAGTAAAAGTCCATGCAGCACACAGCTACCACCAATGATGCACAGTGCTAACAAGCCATATGTGTTTGAGGAAAAAATTCAAAAACTTACGTTTTTTCAAAAAACTCAATAATCTTTCTTTTAATCTGGAGTTCTTAGTACATACATTGGCCAATGTCTGCTTGCTCATCAACTACGACAAAGTGACTCCAGGTCTGATGAGCCCTATCTGACATCCAAGCCCTCCTTGTCCACCCCCCACCTCGCGGTGGGCAGGCACCATCTATACCCTCCATCACCTGTAGGTTTAATGAGGGTGCAATTACATTGCAGCAAAGGAGTCTGCAACTCCATATAATATATAATTTGGAAAAGCTGCACAGCACTCAGCAGACCAGTGTGAACTGGTGCAAGCATAGGACACAGAGATTACACAAACTAAGTAAAAGTCCATGCAGCACACAGCTACCACCAATGATGCACAGTGCTAACAAGCCATATGTGTTTGAGGAGTGCTGTGCAGCTTTTCTGAACTATATATTATATGGAGTTGCAGACTCCTTTGCTGCAATGTAATTGCACCCTCATTAAACCTACAGGTAATGGAGGGTATAGATGGTGCCTGCCCACCGCGAGGTGGGGGGTGGACAAGGAGGGCAGGGATGTCAGATAGGGCTCATCAGACCTGGAGTCACTTTGTCGTAGTTGATGAGCAAGCAGACATTGGCCAATGTATGTACTAAGAACTCCAGATTAAAAGAAAGATTATTGAGTTTTTTCAAAAAACGTAAGTTTTTGAATTTTTTCCTCAAACACATATGTCTTGTTAGCACTGTGCATCATTGGTGGTAGCTGTGTGCTGCATGGACTTTTACTTAGTTAGATAGATAGATAGATAGATAGATAGATAGATAGATAGATAGATAGATAGATAGCTGAAAAAAGGTACATATTAGTGCATCTCAACGAATTAGAATATCATCAAAAATCAGTATCATATTGCCATGTTTCAGGGCATTTCTGGGAGTCTTCAAACACGTTGACTAATAAATCAATATTATATTCACCTTTGATGTCTCGTGGTATACGGTAGCGTGGTTTTTAACCCTTCATCCTTTAATTATCTGAGATAATGACCTTTGGGTATCTATTGGCTGTAAGCCATAATCATCAACATTTACAGAAAATAAACACTTGAAATATATCCCTCTGTGTGTAATGAATCTATATAATATATGCATTTCACTTTTTGTATTGAATTACTGAAATAAATTAACGTTTTGATGATATTCTAATTCATTGAGATGCAGCTGTATACTGTATCTTATAAAGTAAGTTCCTTATTGCATATTTTGGCCAATAGGTGTTTGCCCATCAACCATGGCAAGGTGACCTTAATCTAATGGGACCCTAAACTACACTGTGCCTCTCTTGAGCTTCTTAAACTGTACAATTTATAAGGGAAGCAGGAAGAGTCAGGATACTCACTTCATTGCTTGACATTGCCTTCCCTATCAGCCCCATGGCACCTTTGTTGAGTGTGTTTAGCCTCCTACTTGCCCTATAATTTGTAGACTTTAAGTAGCCCAAAAAGTCACTGTGTCATAGGGTCCCATCAGAGTAAGGTCACCTTGCCGTGGTTGATGGGCAAACATCTGTTGGCAAATATATGCACCAAGAACTTTACTTTATAAGACAGACAGACTAGACGTAAAACATCATAACGGCTTTGTAAATTGTCTCTCCAGTATATTATGTAAGCACCCCATGATTGTGTACGTGGATAATGTATCACCAGGAAGGTGTTATGTACAGACAGGTACAGGGATCATGTTGGGAGACGTACCATGTGGTTGCTATTAGGAGCCGCAGCGCAGGAGATGTCAGACCTCAGATCAGCCAGACTTGGTCATCAGGAGCTCATGCTCTTTCCGGCACTTGTGTTGTGTTATTACGCTGAATGATGTTTTATAATTATCTGCTTAACACTACATATAATAATCCTGCTCTGCTGAGTACAGAGGGCAAGAGGGAGACGGATGAAGAGTCTGCCAGTAGTTAGCAGTAGATGTGTTACAGAAACGAGGTCTCCTGTATATTTGCCTTTCCGTGAACCCTTTCATAGATCTCTACTTGAAACATACTGTGCAAATTCACCAGAGCTGCATTTCTTCATTCGTTACCAGTGTTCGGCTCCTTATGAAGCCAGTAATTATTTAAATAGCCTTTTCTGCTCAAACACTGAGATGCTCTTTGAAATCTAACAATGCAAAGCAACAGCTGCACATCTGTAACCAAGGGCGCCCCCTAGTGGGCACAGAGGGCACAGCAGGAGGGGAGAACATTCACATTTCCTTAGTTAAAATTAGACATGAAACTTTCTACATATTCAAAAGACTTAGCGAGGATTCAAGAAATGACAAGACATCCATGCAAGGTGATTTTAGATCACACACTGTCATTTTGGATCCATAAACTTTTTCGCCAATTTATTTATTATTATTATTTTATTTATTCAAATTAGTTATATTTTATTTATTTATAAATATTTTTGCAGCTTTTTTTTTACATTTTTTTTAGTAAAGGTTTTTATTTTGCACCAAATTCATGATGGCTTTTGTGCCAAGTTTTTTCATTCCCTGTATTGTTTCTTCTGCGGCCGTGGTTTTCATTATCCGGATGTTTTCAGCTAATTTATTGAGACTTTTCAAATTGTTGCTTAATTTTTGCTCGATTTGATTAAAATGCAAAATCTGTCTTTTTTTTTTGCTCATTTGACAACTTAACATGATACATTTTTAAAGCTGGCTGTGGGTTATGCCGAAATTAACTCCTAAAAAGCCGCAAATAAAGCAAGAAAAAAATAATCATCATCTAGGAACTTCAGCCAAATTCATCAAACATAGGGGGACATTTTGGTAAAATTTTGGCCTAAAAAAAGAAAGACAAAATAAAATGTAAATGATGTATCAGGGTCTATGAGAGTAGTGTAAACCCGAACTGATAAACCCCCATAGAGAGAGAAGGCTGAAGCAGATAGTCCCCATTATGACCAGTTATTTCCTACTTAATGGACCCTAGGAATAACACTTTAAAAGTTTAATCATTCGTCAGGTGCTTCTAAAAGCCGTTGTTAAATCCCGCTGCCAATCTCTGACAGCAGGATTTAACACGTGCCAGCAGGAGGCGCGTCAATCCCCGCTCACATCAGCACTCATGACGTGATCGTAGGGCGCCGATAGGGTTGGCATGACAGATGGGTCAGCTGATGACCCCTGTGTCTGTCATCACGATCCTTCCGTGAATGCTGACTGCCAGCCGCCATTCATAGGAGATCATATGATGATCACAGGCGATCAAACGATCACAGCTTCAGGTCCCCTAAAGAGACTATTAAATAAAGTTAAAAGGGGGATGAAGACATGGGTCGGAGGTTCCCCACCCCAACTAGAGGGGATGGAAAAATAAAAATGTTATGGCTCTTGGGAGAAGGGAAGGAAAAAGCGAAAATAGAAAAATGAAAAAAGGCCCAGGGGTGAAGGGGTTAAGTGACAATTATGATCAGTCCAGGAGGAAGTAGAAGCAGGTTCCGTTCAATAAGATATATTATAATGTTCCTTATTGTCATGTGTACTATTGATTTTAGTAAATATAAATTAAATTCGACGGTGACTCTTTAAGCATACAGCGCTGTATAAGACGAATTTTATGTATGGGCTTGGAGGACCAAAACACCCCGGACATTAAAGGGTTAATCCCTACAGGCACCACTGTAATGAACACCTCTGGCATTGCTTATAACCAGGGAACCTGTCATCTCTTTTACCCTGAGAGTGGACATCTGAGGGTCAAAGATATTTATTGTTTTTCCCAAAATTCTAAGAATTTTATTTCAGTTTTTCTTTATTTCACAATTTGGTGTCAGACGTCTCCACTAATTTAATAGCAGAATTCACACCTGACCTCGGACCCTGAACTCCAGGAATGGAATCCTGAGGCCCCAGAGCAATAAGAAAAGAAGCGGTGACCTTCCGCCATCTGATCTCCACTCCACCTCCTGCCTAAAGAGCCAGGAAATATAGCCTGACCTTGATTTTTACTTATTTCGCAAATCTTTTCTTACATTTTAGGCTTTTATTCAGGCAGAAAAGGATAGCTTCATGGCACAAATCTCTTCTATTTTTCCAAAGACAAGACACTTTTTTTTTTCTACTCTGGACATAATTTCAATTTACTGTATTGTTTAAATGATATTTGTTAATAACATTCATATGATTTTATAAGTGATGACTTTTTTATATTGCTCTTGTGGCGCCCCACTGGTCGGGTCGCCACGGAGTAGTACTGCACCCACAGAAGAGTGTGTACTATTCCTGTGGCTGAGGAATTGGGATGCTGAATAAGGGATACTCATTGTACACACCCTAGGTAGGGGACTGTGGTGGACCCACTATAAGGAGGACCCAATCCTATGGGAGGAGTGGAAGGGTAAAAAAGTGTATGGGTGGGAGGAGAGTCAGAGAGAGTTAGCACAGAGCTCCACTGGGGAGTGAGAAGGGCTGGACGGCAGAGAAGCCGTCAAGAAGGAAGGGAACCCTGGGGATACCAGGTGTTGTGGTGCGCCCGAATCTGGACACAGTCCGATTACCAGCCGGAGGGGTTCAGTCCCGGAACAGAGGACTGGGTACGGCACGGGTGTTCAAAGCTGAGCCGCTGGACTGGAGGCCGAGCTTCTTTATGAAGTCGTGGCCGACACCCGGCACACCCAGGAAAGGCCCCATATTAGGATCTAAAGGACCCGAAAGGAGTCGACTTCAGCTCTAGAGAGGATCCGAGGGAGCTGACTTAGGCTCAGGCACAGGGACACTGAAGAAGACAGAGGACGCAGAAGGGACCAGATAGGAACAGCAGCACTTCCACTGAGGACCAAGTCGTCTAACTCCAGGCACTACAGGCTGCAGACCCGAAAAGAATGTGTTTAAAGAGGACCTGTCACCAAACCAGGCATGGTGATCTAATTACAGCACTTCCAGGCAAGGGGTCCCCAGCACTTGAGCAGCCCTGTACCCCGAGATAATACACTTAGAAAACGTACATCCTGCAGCCGGAAATGAGGTGGCTAGGGGCTGGAGCCTAAGGGCAGATTCACACCCCCTGCATGTTTAATCTGCCCACCACTGCCAATCATTCTCTCCCTCTTCTGCAGCACACAGCGATCCTGAAATCAATCTCGTAGGTGTGCTTCGATGGGTTTTTTTGCGCCGCATCTGCAACGATTGGTGGGTGATACTGCGTTCCGATTGGCTGCCCGTGTCCAAGGCGCCTTATTTGATGACCCATGCGTTCACGCAAGGCTGACCAATGGGAATGCAGTTCCATCCACCAATCGCAGTGAAAGGGGTGTGGTGAAACACACTCTAGCACGCCCCTATCAAAACAGTATGTCCACATCACTGCTACGATTGTGGCGTGTGACGCAGCGATGTGTGAGGGGAAGATCGCTTCCGGTCTCCTGCAGGAGATTTCCGAAACACAGGATCGCCGAAGAAACGCACGCGAGATCGCTACGTGTGACAGTTCCACAGCGATTAGAAAAAAGTGGCCGAAACGTGCGCGCTCACGTCAAATCGCCGGCAATATGGAAGCCATATGGTGGCGTGTGACAGTACCTTAAGACTCGGCCAAGTGCAATGCGAGAAAAGAAGGTATTGGACTCGGACCCATGTTATTCAATGAGGCAGTGCGGATTTGTGATTTTTTTTCTCAGCTGTAATAGGTTTAAAGAAAATAATCGCATCATAATGTGAGTTAATGTGTAAATCGGACAATTCAAGTCTATGGGTGCAAGAAATAAAATCAAATATCACACTGACCATGCTAGTGGAATCCATTTATCTGAATACATTACCATTCTGTAGCATAGAATATGGTCCTTTAAATGTAAGGCTACATTCACACGTTCACTTTTTGGTCTGGTTTTGCTCGTCAGTTTTTGTAGGTAAATTCAGGAGTAGGTGATAAATACAGAAGTGGTGACGTGTTTCTATTATACTTTTCCTCTGATTGTTCCAATACTGGTTTTGGCTACAAAAACTGACGAACAAAAGCAGACCAAAAACGCACAGTGTGAATGGAGCCTAAAAGCTGAGGAGAAAAACAGATTCCACATGGACAGCACATAGATGACAAATGAGAAAAAAAATCGTCTTATCTTAATGAAAATAGGACCAATATTTTATACCCTATGTGAGTGTACACTAACAGTGATATTATTTCACATGGGTTTGTCACATCATGTCCCTAGAAACTATAGTGTGTAAGTTAGTTAAGTCTTCAGCTGAAGGTAGACTTGGCGCGGAGCTTGGTGCGGATGGGTGCCAAGAAGCTTGACATTGCGTTTTTCTGTCTCTGCCAAATATTCAAATTTTTGTAAGAAACAATTTAGTTAAAGACTTGATTTAAAAAAAATCTAAGGAAACATTATCCTCTAATACTTTGTGCATATGTTTCAGAAGGCCATAATGATTGTATTGATATTACGGTATGTTGGAATAGATGTGATGTTTTGATCGCTTGATATAGCAATCTTTGTGGTATTGCAGTGACCAAAAAAGGAATTTTGTCGTTCTTAAATTTTTTTTTTTTTTTTTGCTCGTAGTGTTTATTTTTATATTTTGTTACATCGGACTTTTCTGATACCACGTTTATTTTTGTTTTTTTATTATTTTTATTTTAATTTGGCAAAAGGGGTGTTATTTAAATGTTTCTATTTACTGTTTAGATACTTTTAAAAGATTTTTTAATTTTTTTACTTTTTAGTGGTTTTAATAGTCACCTTAGGGAATTAATGCCACAGCATTGCTGCATAGAGCGGAAATCACAGTCTCCTTTGAAGCCCGTCCACAGGCAGGTTTCAGAGAAGTGCTGTAATGGCGGGTACAGAGGTCTTCAGCAGACCCTCTGCTGTCATAATCAATCGGCAACCTGCGATCACATTATGGGCGTGCTGATGGGCCATAACAAGGCTAATCCCCATACCAGAGCATATTAAATGCCGCTGTCAGAATTTGACAGTGGAATTTAACAGGTTAGCAATAACAAGTTTATCAGATTAACAATCGTTAGAGGCAGGTCCTGGTTGTAATACACAGCCATTACCCACCGAGTATGGGTTAAGATCACTGCTTGACCAAGCTTCATACACTTGCTTCTGGCTTGCAACATACAGGTATGGAAAATGTTTTGAAGAAGTTAATGTATAGCAACAAAAGCCTGCACATTTTAGACAAATATGATATTATATATATACATGTCATGCTCCCGGGGCAAGTCGCCCTAGAGTGGACCCACGAGGCCATAGTATCGAACTCCCCTGGGTGAGCAGGTCCTAGTTTAACAACCCCTATACAGGGATTTTCAGGGGCAAGCCCAGGGGGTCTAACCACAGCTGCTAGTACCAGGGAGGCGGCTCCTAGGGTTAGCCTAAACTACGGTATAGCTGAGGAGGATTCGAGGGATCAGAGTCTGAGGCTAGGAGAGCAGGAATGGGACTACCAGACGAGAGGACAAGGAGGGCCTGACTAACAGGCAGAGAAGCAGAAGCTTACTAACTCAATAATCAGGCACCTCCCATCAGTGGAGGTGGCCTGATATACTGGAGGACGGACAGCTATTGATCAAGGGCAGTTTCCGGTTGAGCCGTGCCGGCCCCTAGATTCACAGGGAGGAGAACTACCGTGCCTAGTGCACCGCCGACTAGGGCTATAATCCTGACCACTGCAGTGCGCCAGTGCGCGAGCCTGGTGGCCAGCAGACAGGAAGGGGACCTGGCGATGGCTCAGAGTCACAATACGCCTGGACGCTGGATGCCTGATCGGCAGAGGAGCAGAGGACGCAGACCCAGGAAAGGTGAGCTGGGGAGCGGTGCCAGGGGACCTAACAATACATAAAATGATATATATAGATATATGCATGAGCTGGAGCTCATATGTTCTAGATAGATAGATAATTGGCACACACATGAGGAAACCAAATATTTATAACCATGCAGGGTCCACTTAACTGGAGGCCAAAACAAAGGAACCTACAAATAGCTGCTATTACTGAATATCTAAAAATTTCAATATTAGGGCCTCTCTCAAGGTTAAAAAGGCAAAAAAGTGTGATAAGCAGAGCAGGAAGGGACTGTCAATCCCTAGCAAGCCCTATAAGAAATTAACCCCTACATGGTCACAGAGGTTGGCACCCTGCTGATGTAAAATACTAACCAAATACTCAACATGTGAACATGGCCTAATAGAAAGATGTCACCACTTCTGTAATTTATATCCACTCCTGATTTTGGCTTATAAATGCTGATGTGAAAAACTGAACTTGTGAACGTAGCCTAACATAGACACAATGCTAAACCAGAATGGCCACTCTTGGTTTTGGCTTACAAGAACTGATGTGAAAAACTGACCAAAAACTGAACTTGTGAACAAATCCTAAGAGGAACAATATGGACCGGGCTGTCATGTTATACAAATGGCATGAAAGCATGAGATAGAAGAGATTGTCGTGTTACTCTTGCTATACAGCCCAGTCTGTTCTATATGTTCCTTACACTAGAAATTTGTGAAGCAATATTTTATGCAAAGCCCCATTGTTTAGTGAGAGGAACTTTTAAATTGAGCCAATAAGTGGACAGTTTTGGAATCCATCCAGACCAGAGGTCTGATCAAATGGACATTAGTTTGGCATTTTATTTGATAAAAACGTTAGAGGCTAAAGAAAATCCAGGAATCTTACCGTCACCAATTAAATATTCATTAATTTTCTAGATTGCCCTCCAGCAATTACATCCACAAGCTGCACGGATCCTATGGTAACACCACAGATTTATGCCCATTATTTTCTCTAAACGTTTCCATTTGAAGAAATAGAGGAAGAGATTTTACCAACTCAGACTGACTGCTGTGCGAGACACAATACCCGCTCACAGGCAATGATTCCAAATCAATACAGTCAAGTAAAATTGTAATCCCGCTATTTTCAATGCTGTGAAATATCTTTGTCTGGCCCAGCACCTGTTATAGTGGAAATTGTAACATCTGGGAGTTACATTGTCATCAACACATCGTCAGATTATGCTTAAAATATACATCGGGGTTTACTGCGGCCAATCAGTCCATTGTGTGTCGTAATCTGCTGCGATTGTAACACAAAGGCAGACTAGACAGAAATGTTAATCTCGTAGCCAGCAGTTATGTGAAAATAGTGTGTCATTGATTTTGTAATTTATATATTTGCTAAATTGTCACTCATTGGCAAATGCAATGAAAATAAGTAAAAATGGCAGCCATGTGATTCTAATATCTGCCAAGTTTTGGGAATGGTTTTCAGGAGGACTCGACTCATGAATTGTTTTTTGTTTTTTAAATGCACTATTCCCCTTTTACAAGTCAAACCCGTGAAGCTAGTCACTACTCACAGGCTAGCCGTGAGGTTAGGTAGTCAAGAAGTCCAGAGTCTGATACCAAGAGTGGGTCAGTAAAGTTTGTGATATTTAAAGCAAACCTGTCACCCCCCCCCCCCCGGGCATCAAAAGCTAAAATAGCCACCTTCTGCAGCACTTAGGCTGCATTCAGAGAAGGTGGCTATAGCCTTTTGATGCCCTTTATACTATGAAATATGCAGTTAGATAAATGCTCACACTTCTGAAGACCAAAGACCGGGAGGCGGGGTTTCACGCTCCTCTGACCCGCCCCCTCTTGTCTATCATGGTGCTCGCCTGCTGCTGCCTCCCCTGACTGTGTAAAATGAACGCGCTCCTCCATTCTCCTGCACGGCGCCGCGCATCCGCTGTGCTCCCGGTGTCCAGGAAGTTGTCGGGCAGCGCGCACAGCGCATGTGTGACTCCATACAGGAGAATGGAGGCGCGCGTTCATTTTACACAGTCAGGGGAGGCAGCAGCAGGCGAGCACCATGATAGACAAGAGGGGGCGGGTCAGAGGAGCGTGAAACCCCGCCTCCCGGTCTTTGGTCTTCAGAAGTGTGAGCATTTATCTAACTGCATATTTCATAGTATAAAGGGCATCAAAAGGCTATAGCCACCTTCTCTGAATGCAGCCTTAGTGCTGCAGAAGGTGGCTATTTTAGCTTTTGATGTCTGGGGGGGGGGTGACAGGTTCGCTTTAAAGGCTGGAGGAACTCTTCAGTTGGGAGACCCATACTCATGACAGGTTTTTTTTAAATATGCTACCCCTGGATCAAAAAATGTTATAAAAATGACACCTGATCCCTCCCATCCCCTTTTCCCCTCCCTCCAACCAGTCAATAGAGCAATATTGTTTTGAGTTAATCGAGCTCTGATGGCGCCGTGTCCAAGTCCACCGTACCCGAGCCTACCAAGTTATCAGTCAATATGTTGAGTAATGACTTTTCTAATCCATGTGATTCAAGAGGTAGATGTAAGTTACCTTTAACTTTGAGAATTCGCTCTTCTCCTCCCCTTATCTTACAAAGGGAGAATAACTAATGGATTGCTAAGGTGCCTGTAATTGGTTAGTTGGAATTTGTTTAGTTCAAAGTTTCTTTGCCAAGACTGTACGACTGTACACTTCTTGCTTCAATAATCAATCTCAAAGTACAGTTATTATCTGTTTGTGAAAAGTTAAAAAAAAAAAAAAATTGTTAAATAAGAAATAACAAAGTAAAAGATACCAGGAGGGCTCATAATAACCAAAAGGGGTAAGACAAAGCTGTATTCAGGTCATGTCTGAAATCAAAATTCCCGGAATGTAGCAAATCAAGTCAAAGAGGCTAAGTAAATGGATAGTCAGAAGTGAGGTTAGAGGTCGTCAGGCAACAACAGATCAGAGACTGAACACAAGGCACACATACACCGAGGAGCTTATCGCTACAACTGGCAGTGATATGACCACTGCCAGCCAGCTAAATAGCTAGGTATTCACCCTAAAGGGCTACACCTGTAGAGAGCCCAGCTACCCCAGTCTGTGATAAGACTGTGATCAATCCTCAATTTGCATGGAGCGACTTAGATCTCTCCAATCCCAGTTTGGGCAGCTTTGCTGTCATTCAGAATCTTGACAGCCTAGAACACCACCACCAGCTATTGGGCAGTTTAGCTGTCACTCATAGTACCCGTATGATACAGTGAGTGGCTGATTTTGGGAAAAAAAAACTCTTTTTACTGCCCTTCCTCTCAATTTTGACTCTAAAGTTGGATATTGATTAAGCAAAGAAGAAAAAGAGGGAGGATACAGCTCATCAGTTTATGTATTGGAGGGTCTGGAGTAATGATCTAGTATCAGGTGCACTAGAGCCCCTGAACCATGGAGTAATGGATCCAAAAAGTTGATGAAATTCCAGCACCTGGTGTAAAAATGTAATTCCTTTAATCAATCCTGGTTAAAACGCGTGTAGCCAGGCATGTCTACCTTTAATCATAGATTATCTATGGCTACATGTGGTTTTTTAACTATGACTGGAGAAATTACATTTTTACGCCAGGCACAGGAATTTTACCAACATCTTGGTATAAGTTGCCTGTTATCCTCCTGTGCTCTGTATAATATTTTATGCCCTGATATAAGTTGCTGTATGGCTCGGTATGAGCTGCCTATTATGGGGTATATGAATATGAACTGCCTCTGGCTTTTTTTTCGCCTATCACTAGTCTCTATATGTTACATTATTGCCGTGTACCTTGAGCACACACAATAATATCCAGTCATGAGTAGCCACCGCAATAACCACCTGTATATTCACTTGGGTACCTTAGCCAAGACTTATGATGCAGCATCCTACACATATAAGGGGAAACTTTGGGAACTGCTCCTTTCTGGGTGTATAATTTGGCAACACTTCCAGGAATTGAGGGGTCTCCCTTTGTCAGCATATATGATGAAAAATTGCAATATTAGAATAGTTAGATTTAGAGTTCATAGTTAATCTCTTGGTCTGGTTCAAGAAGACTGTAATTGCAAGTGCGCAATGTATACTATTTTTTTGAGTACATCTGTCTTGCTATATTTAAAAATATATATATATTATACAGTTGTGGCCAAATGTATTGACACCCCTGCAATTCTGTCAGATAATACTCAGTTTCTTCCTGAAAATGATTGCAATCACAAATTCTTTGGTATTTTTATTTTCATTTAATTTGTCTTAAATGAAAAAAACACAAAAGAGAATGAAGCAAAAAGCAAAATATTGACCATTTCACACAAAAGTCCCAAAATGGGCCAGACAAAAGTATTGGCACCCTCAGCCTAATACTTGGTTGCACAACCTTTAGCCAAAATAACCGCGATCAACCGCTTCCGGTAACCATCAATGAGTTTCTTACAATGCTCTGCTGGAATTTTAGACCATTCTTCTTTGGCAAACTGCCCCAGGTCCCTGATATTTGAAGGGTGCCTTCTCTAAACTGCCATTTTTAGATCTCTCCACAGGTGTTCTATGGGATTCAGGTCTGGACTCATTGCTGTCCACCTTAGAAGTCTCCAGTGCTTTCTCTCAAACCATTTTCTAGTGCTTTTTGAAGTGTGTTTTGGGTCATTGTCCTGCTGGAAGACCCATGACCTCTGAGGGAGACCCAGCTTTCTCACACTGGGCCCTACATTATGCTGCAAAATTTGTTGGTAGTCTTCAGACTTCATGATGCCATGCACACGGTCAAGCAGTCCAGTGCCAGAGGCAGCAAAGCAACCCCAATCCACCATGTTTGACTGTAGGGACCGTGTTCATTTCTTTGAATGCCACTTTTTATCTCCTGTAAACTCTATGTTGATGCCTTTGCCCAAAAAGCTCTACTTTTGTCTCATCTGACCAGAGAGCATTCTTTCAAAACGTTTTAGGCTTCCTCAGGTAAGTTTTGGCAAACTCCAGCCTGGCTTTTTTATGTCACGGGGTAAGAAGTGGGGTCTTCCTGGGTATCCTACCATACAGTCCCTTTTCATTCAGACGCCGACGGATAGTACGGGTTGACACTGTTGTACCCTCGGACTGCAGGGCAGCTTGAACTTGTTTGGATGTTAGTCGAGGTTCTTTATCCACCATCCGCACAATCTTATGTTGAAATCTCTCGTCAATTTTTCTTTTCCGTCCACATCTAGGGAGGTTAGCCACAATGCCATGGGCTTTAAACATCTGGATGACACTGCGCACGGTAGACACAGGAACATTCAGGTCTTTGGAGATGGACATGTAGCTTTGAGATTGCTCATGCTTCCTCACAATTTGGCTTCTCAAGTCCTCAGACAGTTCTTTGGTCTTATTTCTTTTCTCCATGCTCAATGTGGTACACACAAGGACACAGGACAGAGGTTGAGTCAACTTTAATCCATGTCAACTGACTGCAAGTGGGATTTAGTTATTGCCAACACCTGTTAGGTGTGGAATTATATCCAATTTGGCTTTAGGACAATTCTTTATGTGTTTTTTCATTGAATACAAATTAAATGAAGATAATAATACCAAAGAATTTGTGATTGCAATCATTTTCAAGAAGAAACTGAGTATTATCTGACAGAATTGCAAGGGTGTCAATACTTTTGGCCACAACTGTATATATATGTGGCGCCCCAGGGTTCGGTTGCCACAATATTAAGCTTGGAAGCAAGGGAAGGCACCCACCTCAGGTAAAACACACGCGCACAACACATTCCCGACTCCAGGCCAGAAGGGGGAGCTCTGCACCCGATTTTAGGGCAGGTCCCCTATAAATTCTTATCTGGGGGCAGGGTCAGGCATTTAATTTCCTAGGAGGACTGTAGAAGACATCCTATGGTCGGGTGCCATGCTAGGCCCATCCAAGGATACTGACTAGCCAGTGTGAGTGGCCCATAGGTGAGGGTCTGAGGGAAGTGAAAAAAAGGTGTGAGGAGTGGAGCAGCGCCAGCTCGCCTCAGCACCTAGCGTAGTACAGACACTTTATGCCCAGCAACCAACACTGGGGTGCGGGTGATTCCAAGTTGCTCGCCCGCCAGAAAGCCTATATACACAGCCGCATCACAGAGCTGAGGAGACACAGTGAAAGGGGAAGTAACACAAAACGGCTCAAGTCGCCTGTCACATGGCCAAGACAGACAAGAGAGGAGACAGTCACAGCACAGCTTCAAGCAGCAAGGGCTCACAGAGAACAGCGCAGCAGGGAAGCCTCAGAACTTGCCAGGTTTGGAAAGCCAAACTTGCTTCCAGGCTCCGGATCCCTAACACCGCTTGTGAATTGTGCCTTGGATGAGCCAACTACCAGCAACAGTAAATGTAAAGGAGACTGTTATCCATGTGTCTGTCAATTTTTTCGTACACTGAACCCTGCACCCCAAAGAGCCCTCCATATCCATAGAGTATATAGTTGCCCTGGGGACCCGCTCTTCCCATGGATAGCTCAACCAACCTCGCTGCTACTCCCACCATCCCCAGAGGTCCCGTCTGAAGCAGCTATACCGGCCACATTCCACAGGTTGCATCACAACAGTCTTTTATTTTTGTTTTACTTTATTTTTATCCATTTTTCCGAACCCCTTTTTAACTGCTCGCCCGATGGGGGGATCACAGACCGGGTCACGACAGCCTGACATCCCGCAGCCCCAGACAATGATGAGAGGGCCCGGTTCCGAGCACCCCATGGTCCAGCTGTGAGTAGTGATGGGCGAATCCTAAATTACTCGGAATCGCTTGACTCTAGCGAGTCCGAGCACAGGACTCGCTACTCGTTGCGAGTCTAGCGAGTCCAATGTTAATGAATGGGGAAGCGAGTAATAGCGAGTAGTGTGAGATTTACAAATCGCAGATGTGTCTCGGAAGCTTCAGCCTGAAGCAATCCTAGTTTTGTCATTTATTTGCATTGCTCGTTTACTTTGTAAGTAATCGCTGACTCGCACAGATAAGATCCTGTCTTCTCTGTGTTCTGGCTGCCCCAGCTCCAGGGTCCTAGAGCCTGCCTGCTGCCTGATGTAGCAGTGCTGAGATTGTTCTCAGTCTGCTCATTCCCTGTGTACAGACATGAATGTCTGTGCACAGAGATGATGTAGCAGAGCTGAGATTGTTCTCAGTCTGCTCATTCCCTGTGTACAGACATGAATGTCTGTGCACAGAGATGATGTAGCAGAGCTGAGATTGTTCTCAGTCTGCTCATTCCCTGTGTACAGACATGAATGTCTGTGCACAGAGATGATGTAGCAGAGCTGAGATTGTTCTCAGTCTGCTTATTCCCTGTGCATAGACATCTATATTTATGCACAGGGGATGTAGCAGAGAGGACATCGCGTTTTGGACTGCGTCGGACGGAAGAGGATTTTTTTAATTAAAGATGGAGTCCCTAATGGCTTTTTTTTTTATTTCTAATAAAAAATGTTCCTTGTGTTGTTTTTTTTTTTAAACAATTTAATAGAAATTCATGGCGGTCATGTCTAATATTGGCGTGACCGCCATAAATTTCGGGCTTAGGGCCAGCTGATAATACAAAGCTGGCCCTAACCTCTTTATTACCCAGCGTGCCATCGCTACCAGGGCCGCTGGAAGAGCGGGGTTCAGCGCCAGAGGATGGCGCTTCAATGAACGCGCCATCTTCTGGGGCGGCTGCGGGCTGCAATTTGCAGCGGGGGGTGCCCAGAAAGCTTGGGCATCCCTGCGCTGCGGATTCCAGCCCCCAGCTGCTTAGCTGTACCTGGCTAGACATAGAAATTGCGCGGAGCCCCACGCATTTTTTTTTAATTATTTCATGAAATTCTGAGATTCTGACTCTGAGACTCTGACTCTGAGACTCTGACTCTGAAATTCATGAAATAATTAAAAAAAATGCGTGGGGCTCCGCGCAATTTCTATGTCTAGCCAGGTACAGCTAAGCAGCTGGGGGCTGGAATCCGCAGCGCAGGATGCCCAAGCTTTCTGGGCACCCCCCGCTGCAAATTGCAGCCCGCAGCCGCCCCAGAAGATGGCGCGTTCATTGAAGCGCCATCCTCTGGCGCTGAACCCCGCTCTTCCAGCGGCCCTGGTAGCGGTGGCACGCTGGGTAATAAAGAGGTTAGGGCCAGCTTTGTATTATCAGCTGGCCCTAAGCCCGAAATTTATGGCGGTCACGCCAATATTAGACATGACCGCCATGAATTTCTATAAAATTGTTTTAAAAAAAACACAACACAAGGAAAATTTTTTATTAGAAATAAAAAAAAAAGCCATTAGGGACTCCATCTTTAATTAAAAAAATCCTCTTCCGTCCGACGCAGTCCAAAACGCGATGTCCTCTCTGCTACATCCCCTGTGCATAAATATAGATGTCTATGCACAGGGAATAAGCAGACTGAGAACAATCTCAGCTCTGCTACATCATCTCTGTGCACAGACATTCATGTCTGTACACAGGGAATGAGCAGACTGAGAACAATCTCAGCTCTGCTACATCATCTCTGTGCACAGACATTCATGTCTGTACACAGGGAATGAGCAGACTGAGAACAATCTCGGCTCTGCTACATCATCTCTGTGCACAGACATTCATGTCTGTACACAGGGAATGAGCAGACTGAGAACAATCTCGGCTCTGCACATCATCTCTGTGCACAGACATTCATGTCTGTACACAGGGAATGAGCAGACTGAGAACAATCTCAGCTCTGCTACATCATCTCTGTGCACAGACATTCATGTCTGTACACAGGGAATGAGCAGACTGAGAACAATCTCAGCACTGCTACATCATCTCTGTGCACAGACATTCATGTCTGTACACAGGGAATGAGCAGACTGAGAACAATCTCAGCACTGCTACATAATGTCTGTGAGCAGGCGGGCTCTAGGACCCTGGAGCTGCACAGAGAAGACAGCTGGACTCGGCTCGCAAAGAAACAGCAGTAGGGATGAGCGAGTCCTAAATTACTCGGAATCGCTAGACCCGCACGAGTCCGACCCCAGGACTCGGTACTCGTGGCGAGTCTAGCGAGTCCAATGTTAAAGAATAGGGAATATGGATTCGCGAGTCCCGAATAGATAATACAGGACTCGGAATCGCAGACTCGCTAGGATTCGGAGCATTGGACTCAGGGGCTGGCTGGAGCCTCTTCCCTGGGTGGCAGTTAGGTATCCCCGGCCCTGGTTGAGAAGCGGGGGGGGGGGGCGGGGTGTGCTGTCGGGTCCAGGCAGCCTTGAGAACCGGGGGGGGGGGTGCTGTCGGGTCCAGGCAGCCTTGAGAACCGGGGGGGGGGGGGGGGGGGTGCTGTCGGGTCCAGGCAGCCTTGAGAACCGGGGGGGGGGGGTGCTGTCGGGCCCGGCGGCCTTGAAAAGCGGTGGGGGGCTGTCAAAGCTGACCTTACCTCCTCCAGCCGCGAAGCAGCCGCAAACCGACTCGCCGGCCGCAAAGCGACGCCCGATTTGGACTCGTTACTCAGCGAGTATTCGCTAAAAGACTCGCCGATTCCCGAGTCCAGCGAGTCCCTTAAGAATCGCCGAGTAACGAGTCCTAGCGAGTAGACTCGCTCATCCCTAAACAGCAGTTATCTGCGAGTCTCCCTGCTATCACTGGCACAGTAGCCAGTGATTACTCGCACGAGTCTAATGCAAACAATGGCAATCCTAGTTTTGTCAGCGTTTCTGACAAAACTAGGATTGATATTGATTTGCATTGGACTCGTGCGAGTAATCACTGGGAGACTCGCAGAGTACCGAGTCCTGCGAGTCCCTTACTACTAACTACAGTTAGGGCCAGAAATATTTGGACAGTGACACAAGTTTTGTTATTTTAGCTGTTTACAAAAACATGTTCAGAAATACAATTATATATATAATATGGGCTGAAAGTGCACACTCCCAGCTGCAATATGAGAGATTCCACATCCAAATCGGAGAAAGGGTTTAGGAATCATAGCTCTATAATGCATAGCCTCCTCTTTTTCAAGGGACCAAAAGTAATTGGACAATGGACTCTAAGGGCTGCAATTAACTCTGAAGGTGTCTCCCTCGTTAACCTGTAATCAATGAAGTAGTTAAAAGGTCAGGGGTGGATTCCAGGTGTGTGGTTTTGCATTTGGAAGCTGTTGCTGTGACCAGACAACATGCGGTCAAAGGAACTCTCAATTGAGGTGAAGCAGAACATCCTGAGGCTGAAAAAAAAGAAAAAATCCATCAGAGAGATAGCAGACATGCTTGGAGTAGCAAAATCAACAGTTGGGTACATTCTGAGAAAAAAGGAATTGACTGGTGAGCTTGGGAACTCTAAAAGGCTGGGCGTCCATGGATGACAACAGTGGTGGATGATCGCCGCATACTTTATTTGGTGAAGAAGAACCCATTCACAACATCAACTGAAGTCCAGAACACTCTCAGTGAAGTAGGTGTATCTGTCTCTAAGTCAACAGTAAAGAGAAGACTCCATGACAGTAAATACAAAGGATTCACATCTAGATGCAAACCATTCATCAATTCCGAAAATAGACATGCCAGAGTTTAATTTGCTGAAAAACACCTCAAGAAGCCAGCTCAGTTCTGGAAAAGTATTCTATGGACAGATGAGGCAAAGATCAACCTGTACCAGAATGATGGGAAGAAAAAAGTTTGGAGAAGAAAGGGAACGGCACATGATCCAAGGCACACCACATCCTCTGTAATACATGGTGGAGGCAACGTGATGGCATGGGCATGCATGGCTTTCAATGGCACTGGGTCACTTGTGTTTATTGATGACATACCAGCAGACAAGAATAGCCGGATGAATTCTGAAGTGTACCGGGATATACTTTCAGTCCAGATTCAGCCAAATGCTGCAAAGTTGATTGGACGGCGCTTCATAGTACAGATGGACAATGACCCCAAGCATACAGCCAAAGCTACCCAGGAGTTCATGAGTGCAAAAAAGTGGAACATTCTGCAATGGCCAAGTCAATCACCAGCTCTTAACCCAATTGAGCATGCATTTCACTTGCTGAAATCCAGACTTAAGACGGAAAGACCCACAAACAAGCAAGACCTGAAGGCTGCGGCTGTAAAGGCCTGGCAAAGCATTAAGAAGGAGGAAACCCCGCGTTTGGTGATGTCCATGGGTTCCAGACTTAAGGCAGTGATTGCCTCCAAAGGATTCGCAACAAAATATTGAAAATAAAATATTTTGTTTGGGTTACGTTTATTTGTCCAATTACTTTTGACCTCCTAAAATGTGGAGTGTTTGTAAAGAAATGTGTACAATTCCTACATTTTCTATCAGATATTTTTGTTCAACCCTTCAAATTAAACGTTACAATCTGCACTTGAATTCTGTTGTAGAGGTTTCATTTCAAATCCAATGTGGTGGCATGCAGAGCCCAACTCGCGAAAATTGTGTCACTGTCCAAATATTTCTGGCCCTAACTGTATATATATATATATATATATATATATATACTGTGTATATATATACTGTGTATGTATATATATATATATATATATATATAAAATAGAAAAAATTCCTTGCAGCACACAGCTATTACCAATGTTGTATAATGCTATAAGCCATGTGTTTGAGAAAAAAGTTTAAAAACTTACGTTTTCTGAAAAAACTCAAAATCTTATCTTTTAATTCTGAAGTTCTTAGTACAAACATTGGCCAAGGTCTGTTTGCTCGTCGACTGCGACAAAGTGACTTCAGGCACGACGAGTCCTACGCTGACACCCAAGTCCTCCTTTTCCGCTCCCCCACTTCTCAGTGGGCAGACTCCATCTATACCCTCCATCACCTGTCAGCGATGAGGGTGCAATTGCAGCAGAGTATCTGCAACTCTATAGTATATATAATGAAAAAAAGCTGCACAGCACTCATAGACCAGTGTGAACTGGTGCATGCAGAGACACAGAAATATATAAAATATATATATTTCTTGTTGATCTGGTTTGCATTCATATACAGTGGCTTTGCCTCCAGCTATATGTACATTGTCTTTGACCCTGTGTACATTGGTTCTAGTACTGTATTTTGGGTCAATAACCGTGAACACATTGATTACATGATTGCAGTCATATGAATAATTATCATGTAGCTGCTTCTCCTTTGGCTATGACTGTAGCCATGTGTAAATTGGGCTTGGCTATGTTCTTGTTTATGAGAATATTAGCGGGTCTGTAGCTATGTGTATATTGATTGTGTCTCTTTCCATGTATACATAGTTCTGGTCTGTCTCTATACATTGTGTAGATTTATTTTGAGTGAGCTCATACATTGGTCCTGTCTTTCATCATATATACTGCCAAAGCAATAGAAATAAAAAGGTTGCAGACACACCTCAGTTCTATACCTTTAAAGTACCTAAAGGACTTAGAGGGCCCCTTTCACGTCCAGCAAGTGCGGTCATTAGGCGGCAGATGCGGTAAATCTGCTGGATCTGCTGCAATTAGCGAAAAACACTGATGTGAAAGGGGCCTTATACAGGAATTTTATTTTGTGCATAAAATCTAACAGACAGGTAGACTGTCGGACACAGAAGACTCTGTGCAGGAACAGTAAATGGGCCCTTTGCAGTCAAATAGCTCATCATAATGCCCAATTCCACCTGTTTTAGAAGTGGTCAGGGGTCTCCTTACCTCTGGGGCCCCTGTGCACAGGTTGCACCAATGATATATCCGCCCCTGGGCGGGTAGTTAATAACAGAAACAAATACCTGCCTGTTGTTTTTCAAATGGAGGAACAATAGTTGGCTGTGGCCTCTATGGGTAATAACAAATGACCAGGCTCAGATAGTGTCTCCACAGAGATATTTAAGAAATATAGGGACATTCTATTACATAGTAACATAGTATTTAAGGTTGAAGGAAGACTTTAAGTCCATCTAGTTCAACCCATAGCCTAACATGTTGATCCACAGGAATGCAAAAAAATCCCCATGTGGCAACACTAAGCTCCACATTGGGGGGAAAAAAATGATCTCAATTAAAATACACTATCCAGTCAATGGGGAATGTTGCCTTGTTCAATGCAAGAGACAGTAAGTGTTGTTCTACCTAAACAGCTCCCAGACTCCTATAGGCCCATATCGATCTTACCAACGACATTAAGATCAAGGCTAAAGTTCTGGCCGTTAGAGTTATATCTACTGTAGTGCACACAGATCAATCTGGTTTTATGCCGGCCAGATCTACAGCTGTTAATATTCATCAACTGCATCTTAATCTCGAATTGGCGGCATTTAATGCATTAATGTGCCATTATCTCATCTCACGGTCTATACTTCATTGTACAGCTGTGGCAGTGCAACCTATGACAGTAAGTTTACTACAATATATCCAAAAAACAATTCCATTCAAAAATAGGGAATATTCAGTATATGCTCATTTGTAAAAAAAATCTAGGTTAAGTAAGGAGTTAAATAGCACTGCTGCGCCTCTCAGCATAGCAGTTACCGGTGAGGAGCAGCGGTCTGTGCTCTGTGCTCTCCGAGAGCAATCTGCGGCCGTCACAAAACACTTATTTTTGATTTGGTTGAAAGATCACTAACAGTAAACAGCAGTGAGGTGTTACATGAAGTCTTATCACACAAATAGGACCTAAGCCAATGGATTCCCAAAATACTCCTTCTGATTGTGAAGTCCTGCAGCTCTGACTTCATAATGGAATTATTAAATCATCTGATGAATTGGATACAGGGGACAGTTTTTAACATATATCTTTCTTTAGTTTTTATAATTTATATTTACCAAAAATCAAAAGGCATTTTTGATTATGATCAACATTTATTTTAATATTGTTATAATTATTAATGGGAGTTTTATATAGTATTGTTTATTTTTTTAATAAATAATTAGTACACATGAAAATAAGAAACTTTTTAACATATCCTATAAGGTAGAACTGATTCATTGTTAAAATTTCAATTCAAGGGTAAAACTGTGTTAATTGAAGATAGATTTTCCCATTACTGAGATAGGAGATGGCAGTTGGTGCTAAAAGCGTAACCACCATTAAAATGTTTATTCAACAGTAATGTAGAGCAAGTGATTTTAATAAACTTTGTAATATGGTTCATTAAAAAATTCTGTCTGGTTACCATTCATATTCCTTCCACAAGGTGTCCTCAGTGCACTGTGAGTGAAGCGGTTTCTGTGTCAGGGCCGTATTCACAATGAACATGGACATGTAATCAGATAATGGAGAGGGGGTGTGGCCTACACTGCTGACTGTAGCTCATGAGGAGGCAATGTATCACATTACTGCACAGACCTGAACAATGTCAGGTTTAGGGATGAGCGAGTATAATCGTTACTATTCGGTACTTGCCGAATAGTAACGATATTCGGCTACTCGCCGAGTCTCTTGTAATTACTCGGAAGTAGCGAGTAGTCCTTTTACTTTCCCAGTGTATCTATATATACACTGCGAAAGTACACTAAAAGTGAAGAAAAGTTGATAAAAAATAAAAAAAAAAACATCATACTCACCTTCCGACGCCTGCACTGGGACCGGAAAACCTCACCTCCGATGTGCGGCAAGGACCTGCTAGTCTGATAGCCAATCAGATGGAGCGATCTGGCCAATCAGATAACCGGACGTCAGAAACCATGTGATCGCTATCAGCCACCTGATTGGCCAGATTGCCAGGTCTTGAACTTGCATCAATGATCTGGCAATCTGGCCAATCAGGTGGCTGGTAGCGATCACGTGGTTTGTGACATCCAGCCATCTGATTGGCTATCAGACTGGCAGGTTCTTGCCGCACATCGGAGGTGAGGTTTTCAGGTCCCAGTGCAGGCGTTGGTAGGTGAGTATGATGTTTTTTTTTTATTTTTTAACAACTTTTCTTCACCTTTAGTGTACTTTCGCAGTGTATATATAGATACACTGCGAAAGTACTTGCATTTCAATCGGACTCGCTATACTCGCAATGAGTACCGAATACCGGGACATACTCGTTGCAAGTATAGGGAGTCCGATTACTTCAGTACTCGCTCATCCCTAGTCAGGATGTAAACTATTCTACAAGCTTCTCTGTTCTGGCTTCTGTCTCCACACAGCAATCTCTGTTAACCCCTTGTCTGCTGGCTCCCTACACAGCTCATTACCTGCCTGCTCTCACACACAGTGCTATCAGCTGCTGGCCACTCCCACACAGACAAAAAATGCAGCTTTTAAAACACAACAGAAAAATGTGTGAAGACCAGTCATATGTCATATAAAATCATTGTCTTAGCTGCTATGTGACCCATAAATAACAACCAGTGCAGTATATTTCTTTTTTTAATGAAATTACATTTACACTTTAAAGTTCTATGTTTATAAGACTGTCAATGTCTTCCTCTAGCGCCTCTTTGCTCTTCCTCTTCCAGCTCCTTTTTGCTTTTCCACCTCAAGCTGCTCCATCTTCCTCTACATCTAGCTCCTTCTTCCTCTTCCACCTTTAGCAACCCCTTCCTCCTCCCCTAGCTCCACCTTCCTCTTCCACCTCTAAACTCACCTTCCTTTTCCACCTCTAACTGTTCCTTTTCTTCCCTCTAACTCTTCCTTTTCTTCCCTCTAACTCCTTCTTTCTATTCCCCTTCTAGCTCCACCTTCCTCCTTCATGCCTAGCTCCTCCTTCCTCCTGTACACTTAGCTCCTCCTGGTTTCCTCCTCCACCTCTATTTCCTCCTTCCTCTTCTACCTCTAGTTCGTCTTTCCTTTTCCACCTCTAGCTTTTACTTCTTCCTCCACCTTTAGCTCCTCCATCCTCTTTCACCTCTAGCTCTTCCATTCTCTTCCACCACCAGTTTCTCCATACTCCACCTCTAGCTCCTCCTTCCTCTTCTACCTTTAGCTACTCCTTCCATTTTCACCTCTAGCCCCTCCTTCCCCCTCCACCTCTAACTCCTCCTTCCTATTCTACCTCTAGCTTCTCCTTTGTTTTCCACCTCTAACTCCTACTTCTTCCTCCAACACTAGCTCCTCTATCCTTTTATCTCTAGCTCTTCCTTCCTCTTCCACCTTGCTTGTCCATACTCTTCCACCTCTAGCTCCACGTTACTTTTTCACCTCCTGCTTTTTTTTCTCCTCCAACTCTAAATCCTACTTCCTCCTCCACTCCTAGCTCCTCCTACTTCTCCCTCGTCCCTCCTCTCCATAGAATTTCAAAAGCACCAAATGCCATCTTTTATCTGTGTTCACTGAAAACAAATTTTACAAACTTTACCTATGAATTGAAAAAGAAAAATTAATCACCGGGAGAAAGTGATAAATTATTCTGATAAGAAATAAGTACTTCAAGGTTTCTTATTTTAATGTGTACCACTGATTTATAAAATAAAAATGAAAACAATGGTTATATTATTAATTCTTTTACCACAAAATATAATTATGACCATATCCAAAAGAGAGGGACCCCTATCCATCACAAAAATTTGGTTTCTAATACTCCTGACTAAACATTTGTGATTGGTAGGAGCTGCATGGACATGCATGACCACTGCCTCTCCATTCAGCAATAAGGTATCTCTGTAAGTGCAGTAGACATGAATAGAATGACGGCAGTTATAGGGAATAGAAGCAGAGCAGGATACATTGGGAATGGCCGCGTGGCATAGTCCCCTGAGTCACATAGTCTCTTGTCTTTTTTTTTACGTTTTTCTTGAAATTCTGAAGAGTAAAATATACTTGATTCCTATGGTCCATCAGCATGAAATAGATGTTAGGCTCCCTTTAATAGGTGCAGAATAATTTTTAATCTTTCCAGCCCTGGCACTGTAATAGAATTGAACTCTCCCCAACAGATTACATTCCAGAAGTGGAAACCTCTGTGATAAGATTTGGGGTTTTAGCATTACTTAATTACAAGACGGAGCCTTGATGCTATCGCATCGGGACAGCGGAGGTATCACGACAAAGGCAGACTCTGTGGCGCTGAGGGCAACAACTGTCTCTCTCCCCTTGTGCACCCTCTTCCCTGTCCGCTTTCTCTCCCCTGTGTGCTGTCACTCTCCCTTCCACCCCCCTACCCCCATACCCCCCTTGAGTTTGGGTGGGTAAGGGCTTTTTTTTTTCTTTACAAAATTCTCTAGCATGAATACAATGAAGCCAATCTGATATAACTTTTTATTATATTTTAGTGGTTATTTTTTTTTGTAGCACTTTCTAAAAACTAAATTTTGGCTTGTGTCCCCATTTTATGAGACCTGTAACTTTCGTAAATGTTTAAATTGTTTTCATGCTTGGGGTAAATTTTTCTAGTTCCATAAATCTGATTTCCCACTATTACATGAGGGACACAGTCTTATTACCATATATTGAACCAGCTACCATATGTGGGCACAGTGGGCACTATTACCATGAAGTACACAGATTACTATTACCATATATGGGCACAGTGGGCACTATCACCATGAGGGACACAATGTACTATTACATTATATGGGCATAGTGAGCACTATTACTATGAGGGACCCAGAATACAATTACCATATATGGGCAATTATACCATACATGGGTGATATGGGGACAACTGGACACAGAAGCAATGAAAGACGCCACAAGGCAATTATATATATAGAAACTAATTTTTACCTTTTTTTGGTTTATGCTTATTTTTCAGTTTTAACTAGTAGAGCGAAGAAATGATCTTACTTACATTACCCCGTTACTTGCAGATATCCTTAATTCATATCCAGGGCCGGCCCTAGGCATGTGCGAGTTGTGCGGCAGCACAGGGCGCCACGCTCCAGGGGGCGCTGCAGGGAGACAGCAGTCACTGTGATTTGCAGGGGCCTCGCTGTTCCTTCCTGCGCCCAAATCTTAAGTTGAAAGCACTCATTCTGTTGTGCTGTGTACAGCACAGTGTACCTCAGCAGAACGAAGATGAACCATGCAGTACACCGCCCTTTTCTCTCCAGAACCATCAAGTCTCCTCCTGGCCTCCAGCCAGTGCAGAACGGAGGAGCGTCCCCTTACCCGAGAACTCTTCTATGGAGGTGAGGAGGTCACTGCTAATTGCCATCTTCAGCCCTGCAGTATGGTGCCGGCTCTGAGATAAGAAACTTTTAGTGCTGGGAGCTCTGTGCAGTATCAGGTTTCTCAGCCACACACAGCACCGACCCAGCACCGAGCTGTGAGAGGAAAGAAGGCCTCCAGATCACTGATCTCCTGTCACTACTGAGTCCAGGCTGCTGCCTCAGTATACAGGCTCTCCTCCTCCTCATACACCTGTACAGTGTATATATATAGTATATAGTGGTCAGTATACAGGCTCTTTATCATTCCTGTGTCCTAAGATTGTCAGCTCCTGTGATCAGGGCTCTCCTCCTCCTCATACACCTGTACAGTGTATATATATAGTATATAGTGGTCAGTATACAGGCTCTTTATCATTCCTGTGTCCTAAGATTGTCAGCTCCTGTGATCAGGGCTCTCCTCCTCCTCATACACCTGTACAGTGTATATATATATATAGTATATAGTGATCAGTATACAGGCTCTCCTCCTCCTCATACACCTGTACAGTGTATATATAGTATATAGTGATCAGTATACAGGCTCTTTATCATCCTGTGTGGTCAGATTGTCAGCTCCTGTGATCAGGGCTCTCCTCCTCCTCATACACCTGTACAGTATATATATAGTATATAGTGATCAGTATACAGGCTCTTTATCATCCTGTGTGGTCAGATTGTCAGCTCCTGTGATCAGGGTCCTCCTCCTCCTCATACACCTGTACAGTATATATATAGTATATAGTGATCAGTATACAGGCTCTCCTCCTCCTCATCTCCTCATATACCTGTACAGTATATATATAGTATATAGTGATCAGTATACAGGCTCTCCTCCTCCTCATACACCTGTACAGTGTATATATAGTATATAGTGATCAGTATACAGGCTCTTTATCATCCTGTGTGGTCAGATTGTCAGCTCCTGTGATCAGGGCTCTCCTCCTCCTCATACACATATATATAGTATATAGTGATCAGTATACAGGCTCTGTATCATTCCTGTTTTCCTAAGATTGTCAGCTCCTGTGATCAGGGCTCTCCTCCTCTCCCCATACACGTGTATATATATAGTATATAGTGATCAGTATACGGGACTCTCCTCCTCCTTCACTGTATACAGTGCTAACAACTGAGCCACCATATACTGTGCTAACCACTGAGGCATCATATACTGTGCTAACACTGAGCCTCCGTATACTGTGTTAACCAAGGAGCTTCCGTATACAATGCTAACCACTGAGCCACCATACAGTGCTAATCACTAAGTCACCATATACAGTTCTAACCACTGAGCCACCATATACAATGCTAACCACTGAGCCACCATATACAGTGCTAACCACTGAGCCACCATATACGTGCTAACCACTGAGCCACCATATACAGTGCTAACCACTGAGCCACCTATACAGTACTAACCATTGATCCACCATACAGTGCTAACACTGAGCACCATACAGGGCTAACCACTGAGCCACCGTACAGGGCTAACCACTGAGCCACCAACAGTGCTAACCACTGAGCCACCACACAATGCTAACCACTGAGCCACCATACACTGCTGACCACTGAGCCACCATATACAGTGTTAACCACTGAGCCACCATACAGTGCTAACCACTGAGCCACCATACAGTGCTAATCACTGAGCCTCCGTATACAGTGTTAACCAATGAGCTTCCGTATATAATGCTAACCACTGAGCCACCATATACAGTGCTAAACACTGAGCCTCCATATACTGTGCTAACCACTGAGTCACCAAATACAGTGCTAACCACTGAGCCACCATATACAGTGCTAACCACTGATCAACCATATACAGTGCTAACCACTGAGTCACCAAATACAGTGCTAACCACTGAGCCACCATATACAGTGCTAACCACTGAGCCACCATATACAGTGCTAACCACTGAGTCACCAAATACAGTGCTAACCACTGAGTCACGAAATACAGTGCTAACCACCGAGCCACCATATACAGTGCTAACCACTGAGCCACCATATACAGTGCTAAACACTGAGCCCCATATACAGTGCTAACCACTGAGTCACCAAATACAGTGCTAACCACTGAGCCACCATATACAGTGCTGACCACTGAGCCACAATATACAGTGCTAACCACTGAGTCACCAAATACAGTGCTAACCACTGAGCCACCGTATACAGTGCTAACACTGAGTCACCATATACTGTGCTATCCACTGAGCCACCATATACAGTGCTAACCACTGAGTCACCATATACTGTGCTATCCACTGAGCCACCAATACAGTGCTAACCACTGAGCCACCGTATACTCTGCTACCCACTGAGCCACCATATACAGTGCTAACCACTGAGCCACCATATACAGTGCTAACCACTGAGCCACTATATACAGTGCTAACCACTGAGCCACCATATACAGTGCTAACCACTAAGCCACCATATACTGTGCTATCCACTGAGCCACCATATACTGTGCTATCCACTGAGCCACCATACAGTGCTAACCACTGAGCCACCACATACAGTGCTAACCACTGAGTCACCAAATACAGTGCTAACCACTGAGCCACCATATACAGTGCTAACCACTGAGTCACCATATACTGTGCTATCCACTGAGCCACCATATACAGTGCTAACCACTGAGTCACCATATACTGTGCTATCCACTAAGCCACCAATACAGTGCTAACCACTGAGCCACCATATACAGTGCTAACCACTGAGCCACCGTATACAGTGCTAACCGCTGAGCCACCATATACAGCGCTAACCACTGAGCCACCGTATACAGTGCTAACCACTGAGCCACCGTATACAGTGCTAACCACTGAGCCACCGTATACAGTGCTAACCACTGAGCCACGTATACAGTGCTAACCACTAAGCCACCATATACAGTGCTAACTACTGAGCCACCATATACAGTGCTAACCACTGACCCACTATATACAATGCTAACAGTGAGCCACCTATACAGTGCTAACCACTGAGCCACCATATACAGTGCTAACCACTGAGCCACCATATACAGTGCTAAGCACTGAGCCACCATATACAGTGCTAACCACTGAGCCACCATATACAGTGCTAACAGTGACCCACCGTATACAGTGCTAACCACTGAGCCACCATATACAGTGCTAACCACTGAGCCACCATACATTGCTAACCACTGAGCCACCATATACAGTGCTAACCACTGAACCACCATATACAGTGCTAACCACTGAACCACTATATACAGTGCTAACCACTGAAACCATCATATACAATGCTAACCAATGAGCCACCATATACAACATATAAATCCTGCAACAGCAGTGTACTTTCTGGAGACTGCACTATTCAGTGGCTATTTCTACGACTCCTGTTCATTTCACCGCACTCCCTATGCAATAGCACCAGGTCTATTTCTAGTTTTATATATATATGGCAGATCTACAGGATTTGGGAGAAACTTATAGTAGATGCTGATCCCATCAATAGAGCCAGGAACAGTGCCGCTCTCAGCCAAGAGATGACAGAACATTCCCATCAATCTCCACATAGAGCGTCAGCGCCTCATTCTTCAGATACACATCGCCCTATTGATGAGATCCACATGTACCACCCATTATGTAATATCCATGGATACGGTATAAATATACAGAATTACATTATCCCTATTAGTGTAAATTCAGACATAGTGGAATTAATATGAATTTGAGTTGCAGATTCCTGGGCACAAATTTGGAAGAGTTTATTGTACAATATATGTGAATAAATTAATTATTTTAGAATATAAAAAATGTCGTCCTGTTCCCATTTGTATCCTGGGAAACTGGGTACAAAAATCAATAGGATGGGGGCACCAAAAGGCAGTTTTGCACAGGGCACCATTTAGGCTAAGGCCGGCCCTGTTCATATCTACTAATTTTATTGCTTATGTCATATTATTGATAGTATCTTTATTTTTTCTGTGACTAACATTTTCATTTGCATTATGTGCACCTTATACTTTCCCTGAGATCTAGGCAGTGGCTTTATTGCAACAGAAGCCAAAGGATTTTCATAATATGTATGATAAGCTTCATGAATTTAGAAAGCAATTCCATTAGTCGATGAAATTAAATAAGGCAGGCATTCAGAGCCTGTTTATTTATGTAATATTCTCCTAAACTCTTCATAGGATCTGAAAGAAATGACTTTGGTGTTTGAACTTGAATTTGAAATCATTGTTGCTTTAAAACAATAACATTACACAATTATGGTTCAATACAGTGATACATAAAATCCTGAAAAGTTCTGAAATAATAATGGTATACAGTGACAACCTAATAGTGCCAAGCAGTTAAAGGGGTTGTACACTTATAAACAACCCCCTTATTAATAGGCAAGAAAATCAAAAAATTATTTCCACCTCTTTAACTGATGTTTCTTCTGTTCAGATAAAACATTACCGTTCAAAATGTACAAAGCCGTTCTACCAACGTCAAGGTGACCCATATCAGAATGGTCCCTATCTAACTTATTTAAATCCTGATCCTATGTTCAATACCTGTGGATGCAGGATACAGAAGGGCCAGAGTCCAATATGGACATGCTGCAGAAGACAGCATTTTATGTGCCTGGTTCACTAAGATAGGGGTGGGACACTCCCTATCTTGCATAACAAGAAACTAATTATATACTTACAGTTGAGCCAATGCACAAAGTGAAACATTAATGTTGCAGCCAATTAGCAGTCATAGATTGGCTGCAGTGCTCTGTTTCTTTTCCCACAGGATGTTGATCACAACGTTCTGGCAGGGGAACATAGCGCTAAAGCCAGGGGTGAGGCGCCAGTATAGAAGGTGATTATTATTTTTATTCAGCATCTTGGCACCAATAGTGAGAGGATATCTATAAGTGCTCAAGTATCTATACAATCATTAATCAGTAAAGAGGTTGTCCACTAATTGGACAACCCTTTCTCATTCCCCATGTGACTCACCGTGGCCGGGACTCCGGTTTAGACAGGCGTTTGCTTCTTCCTCCTTGTCACGGGTGGACCGCGCCTGCCGGCAGTGGGGCCCGATGGTGCAGATCAAAAGTGATGAGACGTCGTTGTGGGAACAGATTTAGGGGTTAAATTGTTTCGTGACGCCACCTATGAGAGATTCGGTAACTGTACCGATGCTGCGGGGCCTCCGGGGGATGGAATGCAGCAAGATGAAACGCTCCCCACAGGCTGAGCGGTGATCCCCAGAGCCAGAAGCTGCACAAGATGTTGTGAGGCAGCTGCGGTTACCTTAGCATGCGGATGAACAGTTCATAAGAAGGCACGGACACTGTAAGTCTCTGTAACGGGTTCTTTACTGTAACCAGCAGGCAATACATGGTATACAGTTGTAGGTAGTGGACCGGGTGGACTCAGCAATGACCAGTGTGTTCTCAGAGATCCGCGGTGTTCCTCCATTCTATCTAAGTACTGTGCCGTTGTCGCCCAGGAATACCAGGTCGGGTACAGGGAGGCTGCTTGAATGCCCTATCCGGGGTATACGTTCCGGATGCTTTGGGGAGCCTTGGGTCACTTGGTGGGTACACCGCTGGTTAGACGACTGGATTTGGCGATGGTGGGGTGCTCATGTAAAGCGGTCCCTCCACTCCTCTGGTTCGCATAGCAGAGCTGGACTACTGCTAGCTTCGGTACCAGCAAACCGGCTGTAGATGGGCACGGGATGATTTTGAGCCCGCATTTTGAAGCCCGTTGAGCGGTTGGTAATGCACCGGGAGTAATGGTGCTCAACCGTGGTGACGGTAGGGAGATGGCCGGTAGACGGTGGCCAGGGGGCCGCACAGAACTGTGCAACCCCCTCTCCGAGGTTGCAAAGCTGGGAGTCTGCAGAGGTCTTCTAGGTTGCTGTTACTCTTTCAGACCTTCTCGTCTAAACTACTAAAACTTCCACTACACACTACCCTTACACTCCGCCCACCAGGACCTGATTGGCCCTCTATGCTAGATGATGCATGCAGGGTTTGGATCTCTGAGTTAACTGTGTGACTGCTGGGTCAGAGAATATTGCTGCTGCATTTGTGGCTGCAATACCCTCCTGTGACGCACTCGGTGCGGGGCGCCACACATGTTCACCCTCATACAAATAAAAAAGCCTGTACTCACCTCTGGTTCTGGCTTGGTTTCAGCAATGTCAGAACTCAAGAGCCCCACAACCAATCATCACTACCTTTCTTCTCCTCGCCTTCAGACACAGGAGTACTCAACAGGAAGTAAGCAGCAGCTACAGCGCTCACTTCCAGTTAATTACTTAAGCATCTGAAAGCAGGGAGAATGAAGCCCGTTCTGATTGGTCACGGGGCTTGCAAGTTCTGACATCAGTAGAAACGTTGCTAACAGTGGAGGTGAGTACAGGCTTTTTTATTTGTATGGGGGCGAACATGGGGAGTGAGAAAGAGTTGCCCAATTAGTGGACAATTCCCTTATACTGATTTAAAAGGGTTCATTACAATTAGGCTAAGGTCACATTAACGTTTTCAGTGCTGCCCGGGGGGTAGCACTGAAAACATAGGTTGTGGCAACATAAACACAGTGCTACTGTCATGGAAAGTTGTGGAAAGCGTCTTTTCTCGCGTTAGGAAATACCACGAGATTTCCATCTGATGACGGCGTCGGAGCTGCGCTAGGGTCAAGGCCTCCATAGGTTAGTATGGGCAGCATTAACGCAGCGCTACCATGGCAGTAGCACCGCGTTTATGCTGCCAAAATCTACGTTTTTAGCACTACCCCCTGGGCAGCACTAAAAACCCTAGCTTTAGAGCAGTCAGAATGAGTAATGCCTGACTGCAAGAGGTAGTAATGGCAGATAGTATATCAGTAGGGATGAGCGAGTACAGCAAAATTCGGACTTGCTATACTCGCAATGAGTAGGTCCCGGTACTCGGTACTCATTGCGAGTATAGCGAGTCTGATTACTTTTGCGGTGTATCTATAGATACACTGCGAAAGTACCCTAAAAGGGAATAAATTTGTTAGAAATAATAAAATTACATACTCACCTGTCCAACACCGGAGAAGAAGACCCCGAGACCGTCCCAGAAGACCTGTGATCACCGGACGACAAGGACCTGTGACTTCCAGCCAATCAGATGGCCGGTAGCGATCTGGCCAATCAGATGGCGAGACGTCACAACCACGTGATCGCTAGCGGCCACCTGATTGGCCAGATTGCAAGATCCTGGCAGTACACCTAGGAGTTTGCAATCTGGTCAATCAGGTGGCCGCTAGTAATCACGTGGTTTGACGTCTCGCCATCTGATTGGCCAAATCGCTACCGGCCATCTGATTGGCTGGAAGTCACAGGTCCTTGTCGTCTGGTGATCGCAGGTCTTCTGGGACGGTCCCGGGTCTTCTTTGCTGTCCGATGCAGGATTCGGACAGGTGAGTATGTAATTTTATTTTTTAACAACTTTTATTCACTTTTAGGGTACTTTCGCAGTGTATCTATAGACTTGATGAACCTGGGTTGTTGTTTTTTTCATTCTGTGAAATTCTGTAACTATGTAGAAATAACAAAACAAGTAAAAATACCATAATTCTCAAAATTGTGATCATACAAGTTGCCCTTAAAATTTGATCTTAACAGAGGGCAATGTTTAATCATAATTACATTTTATTGCTGAATTGGATGTTAACAAGAGGATTTAAACTTCCATTAATAAAACATAAATTATTCTCATTTATGCTTAGAAAAAAAGATTTTAAAAAAGGAAAATTATTTTTTAACTGTAATGCAGTGAAAGTGATATGATATCACCGTGTATTAAAAACATCTCTGCATGTAAAAGAAGCATTTTATTTCAGCTAAAGTAAATGATTCAGTCAGATAGATTGATAGAGTGTATTTCAGGGAGTTCATGACAAATCATTTTTGCATAATGCATTGCTCAAAGGACATTTTAGCCGTCATTATAAAATGAATACTTAGTGCTGACAGATTAATGACCGATCCCGGATTAAATTGTTCAACCTCTTTGATGCATTTGCACGGAAGCCAAAATATATATTGTAAATTGAGTATCCAGGCTGTGCTCAAGGATTTAGGATGTTTTATTCTCTTTATTTCAAGGGTTAATTAATTATAAAGAAGATTAATTCGATACTCATAGAAATTAGGGTTTTGGAGTCAGAGTCGGTGTTCATTTTGCGTCAGCCATAGTCGGATTCAGGGAAATTGAGGTGTTGGATGATTAGCTTACTGACCTCACAGCCATGGTTGTAGAGTGGGAACCAATGTCCATTTTGTTGGGGTCATACATGGATTCATCGAAGTTGAAGAGTCAGAGTCAGATGTTTGGCGTACTGACCTCACAGCTATGATTGTGGAGTTGGAGTCAGTGTCCATTTTGGGTGGAGTCGGATTCAGGGATATTGAAGAGTCGGAGTCAGATGTTTGTCTTACTGACTCCACAGCCCTGATGGAATTGCAGATAGATTCAATCACTGCATAGGCAGTCTGCCATTAACGGGGATGTCAGGTCAAAATAAGTTATCACCTATGCACAGATTAGGTTGGATGATTGGCTTACTGACTTACTTGGCAAAGAAATCAAACCATAGTTGTTCATAAATTTTACTGACGTAATAATGAGAAATGAAACAGGGGAAAACGTATTGAACACATGATGAAAGAGAGGAGCAAAAAACTATGGAAAGTTATTACACCATCTGAACTCTATCAGTAATTGAAAAACAATCCTGCCACTTAGTGAGAAATAATATCAGCCAGTTAAACTAATGGCCTATAAAAAGGTATTACCAAGGTACCACACAAGAAACATCTCTTGATGAGTAAAACCAGTGAGCCGTCTAAAGACTTTCATAACCTTATTATTGCAGAACATACTGATGGTGTTGTTAACAGAACAATTTCTAAACTAGGCCATAATCCATCATTGAGAAGAACATAATTTCACCATAAATTGGCCATAACCTGGTGCTCCCGACAAGAATTCAAACAAAGGAGTGAAACACATTACCAGAAGAGCTGTCCAAGAGCCAAGAACCACCTGTGGAGAGCTGCAGAAGGACCTAGAATCAGCAGATGCAATTGTTTTCCAAGAAAGCAATAAGAAATGCACTCAACTTCCATTCATGCATGCTCACCAACAAAAAGCATGTTCAAATGCATTGAAAATGAGCTCAACAACGTTTAGAGAAGCCTGTGAAATACTGAGAGAATTTAGTGTAATCCAACGAGACCAAAATTGACCTGTTTGGATGCCATAATAAACAACATGTTTGGAGGCCAAAATGCACTGCATATCACCTCAAAAACACCATACCAACAGTGATGTTTGGAGGTGGCACATCATGGTGTGGGACTGTTTTTCAGCATACGGCACTGGCAAACTTAATGTGATTGAAGAAAGGATGAATGGACAAATATACTGAGACATTCTTGATAAAAATCTGCTGCCATCTACCAGGATAATGAAGATGAAATGAGGGTGGACATTTCAGCAAGACAATGATCCCAAACACACAGCCAAGGAAACTCCGTATTGGTTTCTGAGAAAGAAAATAAACCATACTACAGGGTGGGCCATTTATATGGATGCACCTAAATAAAATGGGAATGATTGGTGATATCAACTTCCTGTTTGTGGCACATTAGTATATGGGAGGGGGAAAACATTTCCAGATGGGTGGGCACCATCGCGGACATTTTGAAGTTGGCCATTTTGGATCAAACTTTATTTTATTCAAAGGGAAGATGGTCATGTGACACATCAAATATTGAGAATTTCATAAGAAAAACAATGGTGTGCTTGGTTTTAATGTAACTTTATTATTTCATGAGTTATTTACAAGTTATGTTAACTTAAAAATGTGATCAAAGTGCTGCCCATTGTGTTGGATTGACAATGCAACCCGCTTCTCTCATTTGACACACTGATAGCAACACTGCAGAAGAAATGCTACCACAGGCTTCCAGTATCCATTGTTTCAGATTCTGCACATCTCTATCTTCACAGCATAGACAATTGACTTCAGATAAGTGATGAGGAAAACTTTTTTGTGAATGGTGAAGTTAACAAACAAAACCAGCGCTATTGGTCTGACACTAACCCACAGTGGATAGATCCCTCCAAGACTGTCGGAACACAAAAATTGATGGTATGGTGTGGTATATGGTGTACAAAGATAGTGAGGACATTCTTCATCAATGGAAACCTCAATGCCACTGAATATCTCGATCATGTAGCAATTTCAGATATCCAGTGGCATTACTTTTGTCCTGTGTCATTTCTCATTATTACACATCAGTAAATTTATGGACATAATGATTTGATTTCTCTGCCTAAGGATTGGATGGATTGTTACTGACATCTTGTGAGATATTTAAGTTAATAGCACCTTTTAAAATGTATGTACTTAGAAAATTGTTGACGTGTCAGTGCTTATTTCATTTGCTGGATATATCATTTTCTCAGCTTTTCCTAAGCTATAGCATGCTCACCATAGATATGACTGCATGTTTAGCATGCACAAGAATTACAAAACCCAGAGTCAGATAAGACACCTTGATTATTGAGACTTTGTATTGTATTCTAATACATTCTGTTTTTCCCCAAAATAACTAAAGTTTGTGACTTGTCAGAGAATTTTAGTGTCTGCAATCCTAGCATCATGTTGCATAAGAATGAACATTATAATATACTTTATATGTCACTCGTCTTTACCACTAAGCCAAGGAGAATAATTTGACAAAGCTGGATCGGCTTGTGTTCCCCGCTGTTCTCTGGCAATGATTGCTTTCAAGTGGTAATTCAAAAACAACCTTTCTGGGAATATCTGACACAGGAAAGAAAAAGTAGCCAAGTCTCTGTCCCGAGGTGCCGCAGCGCAGATGAGAACTGTGAAATCCTCTTGTAATTATTTTGACAAGAGAAGAAGCGTCTGAACAATCTGCTAGTGACCCGGCAAAACAAAAAACCTCCTGGGCCGGCGTTAGCTGGGAAGAATCTCACTCCATAACCGAGTCCTACATGTGTCAGTAATACATATCTCACATAGAGGTCAAGTCTTCTCGTGTAATGTCAGTGACTCTGATACTCAAGTTAGACCTCGGCGTGCCTGGAAATAAAAACAAAATGACGGCCAAAGTCTGCGGACAGCAGGATGACAGAACGTGGAAGAACTTATGAGACAATAACATGAAAGGGGAAAACACTAACCAAGACAGCCGACATTGTCTTAGGAAAGTAAGACATCAGTAGAGGACATATTTAACCTGCTTACATACGGTATACTAAAGTAGCTGTTTTCCATTTAGTCAGTTGTGTTCTAGTTATTAGTAAGGCTCCTTTACATCAGCGGCTTACGCTGATGTGTGGCAGAAATGGCAGGTGGCGCCGGATCTGCCGCCTAACGCCCGACTTGCGGCCCAGATTCGGCAAGCCCCATGCATTGTCTATGGGACTTGCAGTTCAGTGCGGCAAGTGCGGTTCTGCCGGATGTGGCAGATCCGGCACTTGTGTTTTTTTTTTTTTCGCAGCTGATGTGAAAGGGCCCTTACTGAAGTACTGATGTAACACTTTTTTTACTTGACACCCAATGAGTCAACTCTACCAGACGCAGAACAATGCAGAGAACTCTAATTTGTCGCTTAATCCAGTCAGCATACCAAGTTAGTGGTTGAGTCAGGCTACTTTCACATCAGTGATTTTTGCCATTCGAGGCAGATCCGGCAGTTTTGTCACATCTGTCATATAACGGAACACTTGTGGCAAACCTACGTTCAGCCCAATTCATTCTACTCAGCTCTCGGGCAGTTTCAGTATGGGATGTCACAGATGGCTGCCCAAGGCCGTGGCCCTGGTGGTCAATGAATGAGGGGTTATTTACAGGGATTATATACAAGATTGTCGTGACGCAACTTGCAGTATCTGGTGATGCTCACCAGCGCCACTACAGTCCTCCGGTGGTCGATAGTATGGAGGCTTAGATGGATTAGTCCCCCACAGGTGGGACTGGACCGCCGGGGCAGAGATTCTGTAAGGAAAACAGTTTATATGGGAAAGGATGCAGCAGAGTTGGGACTTCACTTCACCGGGTACTTTACTGAAAACTTCTCCAAAGTCATACAGTTCAGCAAGATGTTTCAATGGCAAATGCTACGGATGCTGCAAGGAGAATTTCTGGCTGATAGATGGATCCCTCCTTATGTACCTTTCTTGTTCCTTCATTTCCCTTGCCTCCCAGTGGCGGTGAAGTCTGATCTCCTAGAGATAATCTGACCTCCTGCTGCGTCTCTTAGTCTCCTCTCCCTTGTATCCGTCGGGTGAATCTTTTACTGTCCTTTGCAGGATCCAACTGCAGAACTGATTCCCCTCTTGTGGGCTCATTGGGAATCAGGGCCGTATCCATAATATCCCCGTTCGTCGGATTTTCTGTGAGCGGTGAAGGTGATCACAGTTGCGGGCTCCGGTACCTGGTTGCCTCCTTTGGGGCAAACCTTCAGGTTACTCACTTCCCCACTAGAGTGAACTCCCTTGCTGGGTTACTTGCTCTCTTTCTTCCTTCTGGGATCTGTACTTTAGCCTTTCTGGGCCCCTCAGCCGAGGAGGCTCTCCTTGTTCCCTCAGGCTGGCTGCCTGGCTCCCTCTAACTCCGACTACTCCTCCAACCGAACTCACTAATCAACCAACCCTCTAGTTCACCCTAAAGGCCACTATATACTCTCCCAGGGTCCCTCCCACCTACTGACCTAGTGTGTGGGTGTTAGCTCTAGGGTTCCACCTACTGACCATAGTTCCGCTTGCAGTGGGGTGACTACACCGCTTTTCTTGGGTGTAGTATTCCTTTTGTGGCACCTGCATAGTGAGGCGCCACAGGGGGATGAGGGGTAAGTTTGGGTGGAGTAAGTGATTAGGGGATTGGTGTGGGGGGGCAGGTTTGATGCATATATTGGACATACATACTCACACAGACACACTCAGCATACAAGTAAAGTCAGTTAGTTACTATAGCTGGGCAATGTCAGGCTCCACAGCTATTTATTTATATCATTTAAGTGCAGGGGATACAGATTATAATAAGATTTATACATTCCAATGTGCAGTACAATAATAAATGTAATAATATAAAATTGTTTTCCCAGGGGACGATGACATGAGAACGAGTTACACCTCCTTGCCCAAAGTCGTGATACCATTATATATTACACATGATTATTGTTTCCCAATTTGACCAGATTTTTGCATAAAATTCGAATGTTGTAAAAAAAACAAAAAAACTGACTTCCAAATTTTCTGAATATATGTAAGTACTATTTTTTTTCCAAACGAGCATTTTTCTACTGGATCTAATTCAATCTTAGCCCCATCTGTTCAGCATCAGACTATTCATAATGTGTTATTAGATATTATTGATCACATTGCAGACTCCCGCAGTAACAGGTGTAATAGAGGCGTCCTCCCACTAACAGCTGGAAACAGTAATCGAAATTAATTGTCTTTAAGTGATATATTACACTGGGATTTATTATAGTAATTTACTCATTAGTATCTTCTTTACTATTGCCTATCCGCAAGTCCTTCAGAACGGTGAATGTCCCAACACAACGTAAATCATTTTCAGTATTTTGTACAGAAAAATCCAGAGTGAGATCCATTATAAAACGTCCCTTTGACCTGATGAGCTGCAGTACTCAGCTGGAACAGACAGTATTATTAGATAGCGAGGAAAAGCTTGATGTGCGCTGCATTAAATTGAAAACCTAAATCTCAGTCTGAAAATGCTGATCTCATTGAATTTCATCATCTCAACCAATCGTATGGAAATGGCTGATTTCGCACAGGTTGGACACGCAAAACATACTTAAGGAACTACAATGAGATGTAAATCCAGGCAATAATGGATTTGAATCACTGCAGTAAGAAGTCTGCTATTTTCAGAACTTTATGGATTTAACCCCATAATTATTATTGCTTTACTTAATACTGGGTGTATATATGTATGTACGTCTATTTCTATATTTGTTTGCACACATACGGCCTAGAGACCAACTGGGTCATATGAAGAACCTTTTAGGGTACCTTCATATGCCGCAATCTCGCCTGGCGATATGAGGCGATCTAACGTGCGCGTGCACCTTTTTCATGGTCTCCTCGGATCGCCGATGGCGGCATTACACGCTGCAATCTCGCCCTGAAAGGAAGGCGATGTGTCGCTCCGGAAATCACCTCACCTACAGTGGAACCAATCTTGCCTCATTCCATCACCGCTTCACACACCGCAATTCCAAAGGCAATGTGGGCGTTTGGTCAGCGCTACGAGGAGATAGGCGTGCCACAGTGGTTTACACCGCGCACCATACACGCTCATTGGACAACGCAACAGTATTACGATTGGTCAGCCTGCTCTGGAAGGCTGGCTAATACATGGCGCCATTGAAGATGTGTGTGTTGCTGAACAGACATCTCTTCAAATATGGCGCCCTGTCAACTGACAGCCAATGGGAACGCAGTAGCCAACACCAATCATCGCAGACGGGGCGTGGACTACAGAACAGTTGCGGCACGCCTATGGGAAATTCTAGGCAACGCTGGTTCCATCACGATCGCCCTATCACACGCCACAACATGGAAATATTGCCTTCATGGTTGCGGCTGATTTCTGAGCACTGTTCAGGAATCAGGTGAGGCCGAGAGGCAATTTATCGCCGCAAAATTCCCCAACACACGCCGCAACTGTGAGGCAATTTCACGGTGATTGCTCCGGGGCGACATATTGCCTTTAGGATTGCCAGGCGAGATTGCGGCGTGTGAAGGTACCCTTAGGGTGTGTGCTCACGGTCAGTATACGTAGCATTTTGAATGCAGCGTCTTGTCACTGTGTCCAAAACGCTGTGTAGTACAGTTAAAGCATAGTGGATGGGATTTCAAGAAATCCCATCCTCACTATGCTTGACCTGCCCACAGCGTGTTTGGAGCTGTGGTGCGGGTTGCCGGCATTCCGCTCCTCTGCAGCATGTTCATTTCATGCTGCGGAGTCAGAAGCGGCTGCCATTAGGTGACTGCAGGGAGAAGCCACCCTGTACCCGCTGCACATGGTGAGTACAGGGCGGCTGCGGTCTCCCTGCAGCCACCCGCGGCTTCACTCAGGTCTGAAGGAGCTGCGTCCAACACGCAGCTCCTCCGGACCGTGAGCACATACCCTTACTTTTGTGAGTGAAGTCGTGCACTGAAACTTCTTTCAAAGAATCAATTGCCTGTTCAAGGACAATACATACATCCTGAAACATTGCTAAATTAGGCTGGCTTCACACTTGTGGCGCGGCCGGATCAGGCTCAAAACGGGAGCATCTCCATCTGGCCTTGCGTTCTCAAACTGATGACACCGCAGCTGCCGGATGCCTGATCTGGATGTGGGAGGAGGGAGGAAGGAGGGAGGGTACTTTGAGCATGCTCAGTGTGGTCCAACAGATCCGATTGGACGAATCCACCCATCTCTGGATCTGGACACCACCTCAAGATATTAAATGTGTGGCCCCATTGGAATGCATCTGGATGCATCAAGATTTTCGACGAACTCCAAAATTGCAATATTGTCCAGCCGGGGAGGAGGTCAAAAAGACGCAGTGGGAAGGATCCGCTGAAAATAATACTAAACTCATGTGCCTGCATGAGTGTATATGGACACATGCCTGATCAGGAGGCTTCAGGATTTGGATGGATTACAACGCAAGACAAAAAAATGCAAGCGTGAAACCAGCGTTATTTGTACATGGGGTGATGATATTACTGTTAACCTATGAGCTGCACACTGAATGATCTTGCATGCATTTTTTTAACATGGGGCCCTATGGGAGATGCATACATTAACGCATGGTACATATAGGCACCATGTGTTAACGCATGCGTTTTTGGTGAAAAAATGACTAAGTCCAAAAATTTCCCAAAAACGTCCAGGACCTCAGGGGACCAGTATTGGCACTCTTAGAAAACCGGATCTGGTTTTCTGAGGGCTTAAAAAAGCACATGGGCATGTGTGACCGTGGTCATAATCATACATAATCATAGGCAGAGTGGTCAATAAGTGGGAACTGTATTTTAATCAAACTGCATAACTCAGCAGTACAGACGTACATAAAAAAACTTTGGAACGTAATAGAGATTTCCGGGCACTAGCAGCGTAGCGGGTTTGATGATAAAGCATGGTCACCAGCTGTGGACATTAGTCTGTTGTTGCTCAATCCCAAAATTTGTACAATTTTAATGACAGGGTTATGAGGAAATGATTGCACTCACCAGGCAACGGCTTCAGTGGGCAATGATCTTTATTCCTTCATCTTGAATACAGGGTTACAAACGGTGCAGGGAGACAAGGAGTGCAGGGTGGACTACGGGCGCTCCATTTCACGTGTTAACACTTCAACAGGGCCATGGACCCATTGAAGTGTTAACATGTGAAACGGAACGCCCGTAGTCCTCCCTGCACTCCTTACCTCTCTGCACCGTTTGTAACCCTGTATTCAAGATGAAGGAATAAAGATCATTGCACACTGAAGCCGTTGCCTGGTGAGTGCCATCTTAAAAAAAACTTTGTAAAAGATTCTATCAGCAACCTCTGCTTCCTTCCCACTTATATGATAGGCCCCTTTCACATCTAAGCCTGGACTGCGTTTTGCTTCAGTGGCATTTCTATACGTTTTTACTGCTAAAAATGCATCAAAATG
The DNA here is from genome assembly GCA_033576535.1 of Allobates femoralis. Lineage (NCBI taxonomy): Eukaryota > Metazoa > Chordata > Amphibia > Anura > Aromobatidae > Allobates > Allobates femoralis. The sequence continues at coordinate 515,379,684 of JARQOC010000005.1, forward strand.
CATGCGTTTTTGCCCCCATTGAATTCAATGGAAAACGCATTAAAAACGCATGCATGTTTTCAAAAATGCATGTGTTTGTGAAAACGCAGCCATAGACGCAGCAGCCTACGTTTTTGGCTGCGTTTCCAAAAATGCAAGCGTTTTGTGCTTTTGAAAACGCTCTTGCGTTTTTAATGCATTTTCCATTGAAATCAATTGGGACAAAAATGCATGCATTTTGATGCATTTTTTTGCTGTAAAAAAGCATAGAAACGCAAACCCAGGCAAATGCAAACCAGCCTTAGATGTGAACTAGGTCATACTTTTTTC
>JARQOC010000005.1:515380092-515422706 GCA_033576535.1 Allobates femoralis
GACCCCAATACAGTATGGTGACCCTACTGGGATCTCTACACAAATATCCAGAGTATAATAGACCACATGTAGTCCTACATACAGTATAATGAGAGCCACATAGCCATCCATACAGAATAATTGGCCCCACATAGCCTCACAGAGCCCTCAATGCAGATTAATGTGTCTTATAGTCCTCTATAGAGAATAATGTGTCCAACATAGTTACCCATAAAGAAAATTGTGACCCAAATAGTCCTCCATTTAAAATAATGTACCCCACATAGCCCTCCATACAGAATAACGTGTCCCATATAGTCCTCCCCACAGTATAAAGTCCCACATTAGAAACATAAATACTCACCTCTCCTCATTCTCCCACTTCTTCAGTCTCGGACCCAAATGTGCAGACATACCCTAAACGGAAAGCAATGACATCTGCAAACACCCACCAGTAAGATGAAATAAATGTTTATGTGCAGATTGGACTTGATCAAAAAGTTCACTTTTATATGTATAATTCAATTTTATATGTATAATCAATTGTATATAGCAGGAATGCAGTCCAAAATTCATATATTTGACGTTCCTGTACATCTTAGGGCGCTCAAAATACGATTCTATTTTTTTGCATGCAAGTACAATGTAACCACAACAACCTGTACCTGAACGTTTATTTCGATTCGCTAGTAGGCACTCGTCAATTTTGTGTTCTGCATCATGGACTTATAGACTTCAATTGATGCTGAAAGGCTCTGTAGTACTCAGAGATTGTACAAAGTTGCATGAAGCTTAAGACAGTCTACAAGGAATTAAAAATGTAGTGTAGGAAGAGTTCCATCACTATCAGCTGCTATCATCAATTACTGCAGGAGAGACCACTGACCGTAGCTTCCATTACTGTGATTACAGTAAGGATACATCACCAGATGTCTGCAAGGAAGAATCTGTCCTTACTGTATGTTCTCAATACTTATCTCTTCACTTTTCTGAACCAGGTACCGTATTTTTCTGACTATCTACTTATATAATCGGGAGTTGGGAATTCGGGCAATGTAGCCGAATCCCAAGCTCCTTTGCGCGACTGCGAGTGATGACGCGTAGCGTCATCACGAGCCGCAGCTGCACTACACTTAAAAAAAAATAAAAAAAATATGCTCACCTCTCCCCGAGCCCCCGCCGTCTCCGCCGTCTTCCTCCAAGCTTCCGATGGCTGCCGCAGGCTCCGAGTGTCTGCAGAGCTCTGCTACTGCAGTCCAGGGCAGTCCAGGACCTGTGGTGATGTCACAGTCACGTGACACCAGGTTACTCCATGGTAACCTGGTGTCACGTGACTCTGACATCACCACAGGTCCTCAACTGCAGTAGCAGACCTGTGCTGACACCGGCAGCCTGCGGGAGCCACCGGGAGCTACACACAGCAGTGATCCCAGGAGCTGACAATCTACACACAGGAGTGATCCCAGGAGCTGACAATCTACACACAGGAGTGATCCCAGGAGCTGACAATCTACACACAGGAGTGATCCCAGGAGCTGACAATCTACACAGGACTGATCCTAGGAGCTGACAATCTACACACAGGAGTCATCCCAGGAGCTGACAATCTACACACAGGACTGATCCCAGGAGCTGACAATCTACACAGGACTGATCCCAGGAGCTGACAATCTACACACAGGAGTCATCCCAGGAGCTGACAATCTACACACAGGACTGATCCCAGGAGCTGACAATCTACACACAGGAGTGATCCCAGGAGCTGACAATCTACACACAGGAGTGATCCCAGGAGCTGACAATCTACACACAGGACTGATCCCAGGAGCTGACAATCTACACACAGGAGTGATCCCAGGAGCTGACAATCTACACACAGGAGTGATCCCAGGAGCTGACAATCTACACAGGACTGATCCCAGGAGCTGACAATCTACACACAGGAGTGATCCCAGGAGCTGACAATCTACACACAGGACTAATCCCTGATCCCAGGAGCTGACAGTCTACACACAGGACTGATCCCAGGAGCTGACAATCTACACACAGGACTGATCCCAGGAGCTGACAGTCTACACACAGGACTGATCCCAGGAGCTGACAGTCTACACACACCAGTGATCCCAGGAGCTGACAGTCTACACACAGGACTGATCCCAGGAGCTGACAGTCTACACACACCAGTGATCCCAGGAGCTGACAGTCTACACACAGGAGTGATCCCAGGAGCTGACAGTCTACACACAGGAGTGATCCCAGGAGCTGACAGTCTACACACAGGACTGATCCCAGGAGCTGACAATCTACACACAGGAGTCATCCCAGGAGCTGACAATCTACACACAGGAGTGATCCCAGGAGCTGACAATCTACACACAGGAGTGATCCCTGATCACAGGAGCTGACACTCTACACACAGGAGTGATCCCAGGAGCTGACAATCTACATACAGGAGTGATCCCAGGAGCTGACAATCTACACACAGGACTGATCCCTGATCCCAGGAGCTGACAGTCTACACACAGGACTGATACCTGGAGCTGACAATCTACACACAGGACTGATCCCAGGAGCTGACAGTCTACACACAGGACTGATCCCAGGAGCTGACAATCTACACACAGGACTGATCCCAGGAGCTGACAATCTACACACAGGAGTGATCCCTGATCACAGGAGCTGACAGTCTACACACAGGAGTGATCCCAGGAGCTGACAATCTACACACAGGACTGATCCCAGGAGCTGACAATCTACACACAGGACTGATCCCAGGAGCTGACAATCTACACACAGGAGTGATCCCAGGAGCTGACAATCTACACACAGGACTGATCCCAGGAGCTGACAATCTACACATAGGAGTCATCCCAGGAGCTGACAATCTACACACAGGACTGATCCCTGATCACAGGAGCTGACACTCTACACACAGGAGTGATCCCAGGAGCTGACAATCTACACACAGGACTGATCCCAGGAGCTGACAATCTACACACAGGAGTGATCCCAGGAGCTGACAATCTACACACAGGACTGATCCCAGGAGCTGACAATCTACACACAGGAGTGATCCCAGGAGCTGACAATCTACATACAGGAGTGATCCCAGGAGCTAACAATCTACACACAGGACTGATCCCTGATCCCAGGAGCTGACAGTCTACACACAGGACTGATACCTGGAGCTGACAATCTACACACAGGACTGATCCCAGGAGCTGTCAGTCTACACACAGGACTGATCCCAGGAGCTGACAATCTACACACAGGACTGATCCCTGATCACAGGAGCTGACAGTCTACACACAGGAGTGATCCCAGGAGCTGACAATCTACACACAGGACTGATCCCAGGAGCTGACAATCTACACACAGGAGTGATCCCAGGAGCTGACAATCTACATACAGGAGTGATCCCAGGAGCTGACAATCTACACACAGGACCGATCCCTGATCCCAGGAGCTGACAGTCTACACACAGGACTGATCCCTGATCCCAGGAGCTGACAGTCTACACACAGGAGTGATCCCAGGAGCTGACAGTCTACACACAGGAGTGATCCCAGGAGCTGACAGTCTACACACAGGAGTGATCCCAGGAGCTGTCTCTCTACACTCTGTCCCTCTCATGTCTCTCTACACTCTGTCCCTCTCATGTCTCTACACTCTGTCCCTCTCATGTCTCTCTACACTCTGTCCCTCTCATGTCTCTCTACACTCTCTGTAATGCGTGTATACTCTGTCTATACTGTGTGCATAATATGTGTAATCTCTGCATACTGTCTGTCTATACAATGTCTCATGTATGTATATACTGTGTGCTTCTCTCCTCACCCCTCCACTACTGAGCCGCTTCTCTCCTCACCCCTCCACCACTGACCCGCTTCTCTCCTCAACCCTACACCACTGAGCCGCTTCTCTCCTTACCCCTCCACCACTAAGCCGCTTCTCTCCACACCCCTCCACCACTGACCCGCTTCTCCTCACCCCTCCACCACAGACACCCATCTCTCCTCACCCCTCCACCACTGAGCCGCATCTCTCATCACCCCTCCACCACTGAGCCGCATCTCTCCTCACTCCTCCACCACAGACACCCATCTCTCCTCACCCCTCCACCACTGAGCCGCATCTCTCCTCACCCCTCCACCACTGAACCGCATCTCTCCTCACCCCTCCAACACTGAGCCGTATCTCCCCTCACCCCTCCACCACAGAGCCGCATCTCTCCTCACCCCTCCACCACAGAGCCGCATCTCTCCTCACCCCTCCACCACAGACCCGCATCTCTCCTCACCCCTCCACCACAGACCCGCATCTCTCCTCACCCCTCCACCACAGAGCCGCATCTCTCCTCACCCCTCCACCACAGAGCCGCCTCGATACCCTGCTACCCACAGAGCCGCCTCGATACTCTGCTACCCACAGAGCCGCCTCAATACTCTGCTACCCACAGAGCCGCCTCGATACTCTGCTAGCCACACAGCCGCCACTATACTCTGCTACCCACACAGCCGCCTGTATACTCTGCTACCCACAGAGCCGCCTCTATATTCTGCTACCCACAGAGCCGCCTCGATACTCTGCTACCCACACAGCCGCCTCGATACTCTGCTACCCACACAGCCGCCTCGATACTCTGCTACCCACACAGCCGCCTCGATACTCTGCTACCCACACAGCCGCCTCAATTCTCTGCTAGCCACAGAGCCGCCTCCATACTCTGCTACCCACAGAGCCGCCTCCATGCTCTACTACCCACTGACCCGCCTGTATACTCTGCTACCCACAGAGCCGCCTCTATACTCTGCTACCCACAGAGCCGCCTGTATACTCTGATACCCACTGACCCGCCTGTATACACACAATTCATTTCACCGCGCTCCCGATGCAATTGCATCGGGCCTTTTTACTAGTAAGATATACTTTTCAGTTTTGGTCACGGGGGCAGCTCCAACACAGGTTCAGTCACTGCTCTATGTATGTAGAGTGTCAGCTGTAAAGGCACCCCTACAGTGAATGACAACTGCCCAGCATTAGAACCAGCTGTCAGTCATGGCAGGGATGTAGTTACGCTGCCAGGAAGATTAACGTTCTTTTCCTCTAGCAGCGGGGTTCAATATTCAAGGCGGCAGACAGGCTTTAATCGCTATTAACCTGCAGATTAATCTCATATCTTGAGGTTAATATTGTTTTTGGATATGACAGGTTCCCATTAAATCATAGTGTTTTGCATTTGTAAGCTTTGTGCTCCTATCGCTTAAATATCAACGCGGCTGTATAGTTTTCTCTTTCTGATGCTGAGCAGGAGAGACTGAGCTGAGCTTGCTGGCAGCTTAGATAAAGCTTCTGTCCACATGATTGTTAATAGAATAGATCGTTAGTGCACATGCTGAATGAAAATAAAACTGACCGAAGTAGATAACAAGCTGATTTATACTTATCAGAAGAGTCTGGTCACCCTGACAAAAGCCGATCTCCTGCATTTCCACACTCTGTGCACCATATAGGATATATATGTGATACCATCCCTGTTTGCCAACATTTGTGTGTGGTCATGAAGGTGACAGAACATCAGTGTAGCACAGGCCTGTTAGATATAAAATATGCAATAGGCATTCTCAGGGTATGTGGAGATGATCTGGAGGCACTGTGCACTGGATGCAGTTTCTCCAGACCTGCAGTAAGCCGCGGGTGAACATGGGACAATGCAGCCGCCCTGTTCCCACAATCTGCGTTCAGGGGAGAGTGACTTCTCCCTGCATTCACCTGCTGGAGATCGCTCCTGACTCCGCAGCATTAAATTAACATGCTACAGAGATGCAGAAGCGTGGCAACCCACACCGCAGCTGAATAACGCTGCAGAGGGGAGAAGCATAGTGAGCATGGGATTTCTAGAAATCTCATCCACTGTGCTTGGACTGCACAATGCAGCTATAACACTGCAAATCCTTATCATGTGCATACAGCCTTATAGGTAATGTGGCTATTAGAATACCTTCTACTACAATGTACAGCCGGCTACATTGTGTATAAGGCTGGCTTCACACCAAGGTTTTTCGGGTCTGGGTCTGTCTGGTGTGAACCATACAGAACCGGATCCAATTTTGCCCCCCATGTATGCCTATGGCGCCAGATAGTGCTTATTTGGCCTCCGGTTTTGTGCCTTTACGGCTGGATCTGGTTTTGTTAATTTTTTGCCCCGGACACAAAATCTGAGTTTGCATCATTTCGTTGTCCAGTGGTAAAAACGAACAAAACCGGGAGTCTATGGGCGCTGGATCTGGCAAAAAATTGTGCGGTTCCCGGACGCCTGGTGCTGAGAGAGCCGTCGCTGAAGTTCATCACCTGGAGAGCTCCACGGAGGAAATTTCAGCATTGGACAGCGGCACAGATGGGCACAAATGAATCCGGCACAAAACAAGATCAGACGGCATATTTGCCCTCAGTTTGTGCTGTCAGGTTGTGTCTGGTGCATCCTGCAAAACACTGGACACAACCTGACAGCCGAAAATCGTGGTGTGAAGCCGGCCTAAGACACCAGATATGTAGCTGATTCCACAATAAATTGGCTTGTGCTATGAACTTTGGTATAAAACAACCAAAGTAAACTGTATAAGCCCTTGTTATGTCACTTTTGGGGACAGTATATATAGCCCTTTATTTTCTGGGTACAAACCTCCTGATATACTTCTATAATTTTGGAATAATTCATTTCCCCCCTCCTATTCTAACCCGGAGCTCCAAGAAATGAGCATAGATGTAGACCACCAACATGAGTGAAATTATTCTTCATATATTGACATCACCAGGGTAGTTTTGATTGTAATATTTTTTTTGCTATTTTCTGTTGTCCAAATCTGGGTGCGTCTTACAGTCCAAAAGATACAATACTTAGCTGGGGAAAAAGGACCAAGTTAATATGTTCTCTACCACAATGGATAAACTTGGAAAAATCATTAGCATTCATCAACTTGCACTGATCATTGGCAGATTTTATTAACCACCACTTTTCCTGTGCTACTTCTACAGTGCTGTCATCACATCAGCTAAACAGTGAGATCAGCAGCTCTGAAGGGGGCGCTCTACTTACACAAGTAGAGCTGCTGATCTGGCAAAGTGGTGTCATCTGCATACACAAGTAGAGCCGCTGATCTGGCAAAGTGGTGTCATCTGCATACACAAGTAGAGCTGCTGATCTGGCAAAGTGGTGTCATCTACATATGTGCCACTCCAGGGTATATGGGGACTCGAGTGTCTGGGCCCCTTGCTGAGGTTGAAATGTCACTGGTGGCATGCCCAGACACATGCCCTGGGGGCTATGCTTTTAAAAAGGCGTAGTATAATGGGAAAAAAGAGTTTGTGACGCCACCTGCAGATTCTGGTGACTAGACACCAGCGCAGCCTCAGTCCTCCGGATGGCAATATTTGGCAGCCTAGATGGAACAGCTCCCTGCAGGTGGAGCTGGGCCTCCGGGCAGTAGTGCACCGATGATGGGGATGCAGTCTGTAGGAGCAAGTTATCAGCAATGCAGTATTAGGACAAACACACGGAGTGTCACGGGTGGCGCGGGTGACAGGGTGGAGGCCACGCGCAGACGATCTCAGCGTTTGGCCCACCAGCCATAATGGTGGAGGATGGTCCATCTCTTTCAGGGGCATTTACCTTCTGTTTAGATGAAGAGAAGGTGTGATGAGATCTCTCTATTTTGGGGAGACGGCTGTGGAGGTCTTGTGCTCGGTCTGGTTGTATCCACCTGTATTGTAGGTCTCTAGGACCCAGCAGATTCCTTCTACCTTTATAAGGAGGTTCATTACCCTTCCTCAGTGCAGGTGATATTTCCTTGTGGACTCTTTATCCTTGCTCCAGCAGAAGCTGAGGTTGTGAGCTCGCTGTGGTCTGCTGAAAGATAAGTGTTTCTTTTCCCCAAATGTCTGTCTTCCCTGGTGTTTGTCTTTAGTTGTTAGTGGAGGGGTCTAGTGCACCTCTCCATCTGATCCTTAGATAAGATAGTGCTAGGATCAGAGAGGGACGAGGTTCGTGGTCGGCGACAGTTGAGGAGACTGTACAGGGACGTTAGGGCAGACAGGGTCAGCCCTAGTAAGTCTAGGGGTCACCGTCTCCTTCTTGTGCCCTTAGCAGTAGGGACCCCTTATTCCCCCCCCCCCCCGTCGTTATCCTACGCTGGGTGTCTTCCCCACTCCCAGCGTGACATTATCACCTGCCATAACTGTAAGTGAAGGAAGGGGAGGATTCGATTTTTCTTCCTTTCCTTATGGATCCTGTGTCGGCTTTGGCCCAGCAGCTGCAGACCTTGTCTTTGGAGGTCGCGGACCTTCGGTCGGCGCTGCAGGGACCACAACCGCAAAATGGTGTCTTGGGGAATCAAGCAGTGGGTCTGGCCAGACCGGAACCTAAGGTTGCCCTCCCTGACAGGTTTTCAGGAGGCAGAGATAAATTTACGGTGTTTAAAGAGGCTTGTAAATTATACTTTAGGCTCAGGCCGTATTCCACTGGTGAGGAGCAGCAAGCGTGTAGGAATCATTATATCATTGCTGCAGGGGGATCCCCAATCCTGGGCTTTCTCTCTGCCACAGGACTCTACTTGTCTCCAGTCTGTGGATGGATTTTTTGACGCCTTAGGCCTCATATATGATGACCCTGACCGTGTCTCTTTGGCTGAATCCAAATTGCGCCATCTCCACCAGGGGACTCGGTCGGCGGAATCATATTGTTCTGAGTTCCGCAGGTGGGCTATGGACACGAAGTGGAACGATCCGGCTCTCAGGAGTCATTTTTGCCAGGGTCTTTCAGAAAGGCTGAAGGATGCCCTGGCAGTGTATGAGACCCCTCCGTCCCTGGAGGCGGCTATGTCGTTGGCTATTCGTATGGATAGACGCCTCCAGGAGCGGAGGGGTAGACCTCCTGCAACTGGGAGTCCTTCTCGTGGTGGTTCCTTGTTGCCAGGTGGTCACACGGAGGGTGAGTCATTTCTCCCGAGGGGGGAGGAACCTATGCAGCTTGGAGGAGCGGCGGCCTCGAGGCTCTCCTCCGGTGCCTCCCGGGGTAGGGGGAAGGGGGTCTGTTTTTTCTGTGGGAAAGGAGACCATTTTATCGGGGCCTGTCCCTACGCTCCTAAACGGACGGGGGTGCCTGGACCTCATGTGACTATGGGGGGTGTGGGGGTAGTCGAGCGGGAGGTGTGTGTATCCTCCGTTTGTACTTCCCGTTTTCTCCTGAGTGCAGAGGTGGCGCTAGAGAGCAAAACGGAAGGCATTTCTGTGTTTGTGGATAGTGGTGCGGGGGTCAGCATGGTGGATGCTCGCTTTGTACACACTCATGGGCTTAACCGCTGTTTATTGTCTCGCCCCATCCGTATCTATGCCATCGACTCAGCACCTCTTGCTCAGGGTTGTCTCACGCATATCGTACATGACATTAAGTTGACGGTTGGACCCCAACATCAGGAGACGATATCTTGCTATGTTCTGGACGGTCTCCCCGCTCCCATCGTCCTGGGCTTGCCTTGGTTGATTAAACATAATCCCGTAGTAGATTGGCAGTCCCGGGACATTGTGGAATGGAGTGATTTTTGTTCTGAGAATTGTTTGGCTACATCCTTGTCGGTGGTGTCTGCTGCATCCCTGCCCCCATTCCTATCGGAGTATGAGGATGTGTTCTCGGAGAAGGGGTGCCGAGACTTGCCCCCTCATCGGGCATATGATTGCCCGATCAACCTTGTTCCCGGAGCTAAACTGCCCAAAGCTAGAATGTTTACTATATCCGGTCCTGAAAGACAAGCAATGAAGGACTTCATTTCCGAGAGTCTAGAGACAGGTCACATCAGGCCCTCCACGTCGCCGGTGGCGGCTGGTTTCTTTTTTGTGAAAAAGAAGGATGGGGGCCTCCGTCCTTGTTTGGATTTCCGGGAATTGAATCGGATAACTGTCCGTGATCCATACCCCCTCCCTCTGATCCCTGATTTGTTTAGTCAGGTTGTGGGTGCCAAATGGTTCTCAAGTTGGATTTGAGGGGGGCCTACAACCTGATTAGGGTCAGAGAGGGGGATGAATGGAAAACTGCGTTTAATACCCCGGACGGCCATTTTGAAAGTCTCGTGATGCCGTTCGGGCTCACTAACGCCCCTGCGGTCTTCCAACATTTCGTCAATGATATTTTCCATCATCTGGTGGGTAGATTCGTAGTTGTTTACTTGGACGATATCTTGATCTATTCTCCCGATATGGAGACGCATCAGTCCCATGTCAAACAGGTGTTGCAGGTCTTACGGGACAACAAACTGTATGCAAAACTCGAGAAATGTGTTTTCGCCGTTCAGGAGGTTCGTTTTTTGGGGTACCTCTTGTCGCCGATGGGTTTCCGGATGGATCCGGAAAAGGTCCGGGCGGTGCTGGACTGGGAACAGCCGGACAATCTACGGGCTTTGCAACGGTTTTTGGGGTTTACCAATTTTTACCGTAAATTTATTAAGAACTATTCGGTACTTGTGACGCCTCTTACGGACATGACTAGGAAAGGGACGGATTTTTCTGAATGGTCTGATTCTGCTCGCCAGGCTTTCTCCTCCCTGAAGCGTTGTTTTGCTTCCGCGCCTGTCCTTTGCCAGCCCGATCTTTCTCAGCCCTTTATTGTAGAGGTGGATGCGTCTGAGGTGGGGGTGGGGGCTGTATTGTCGCAGGGCCCTTCGCCTGGAAGATGGGTGCCCTGCGCGTTCTTCTCCAAGAAGTTGTCGTCGGCCGAGAGGAATTATGATGTCGGTAATAGGGAGCTATTGGCTATTAAGTTGGCTTTTGAGGAATGGCGGCACTGGCTGGAGGGGGCTGTCCATCCTGTCACGGTTATTACCGACCATAAGAACCTGTCTTACCTTGAGTCCGCCAGGCGTCTCAATCCCCGGCAGGCCAGGTGGTCTTTGTTTTTTACGAGATTTAATTTTACCGTCACCTACCGTCCGGGGGTTCAGAATGTGAAGGCGGATGCATTGTCACGTAGTTTTCCGGGTGGTAGTACTCAGGAGTGTCCCGTTCCCATCTTGCAGGAGGGGGTGGTTGTTTCTGCTCTTTGTCCTGATCTAGAGGGGGAGGTGTTGAAGGTTCAGGGGGGCGCCCCTGCCTCCTGTCCTTCTGGGAGGCTTTTTGTGCCGTTCTCTTTGCGTCTCAGGGTGCTGTCAGAGCATCACGACTCTGTGCTGGCAGGGCATCCGGGCGGCAGGGCCACCTTCGATCTCTTGTCTCGACGCTTTTGGTGGCCGGGGTTGAGGAGGGACGTAGCGGAATTTGTATCCGCCTGTAGTGTGTGTGCACGTGCTAAGGTTCCGCATACCCGTCCGTCTGGGTCTCTCATGCCATTGTCTATTCCTGAGAAGCCTTGGACACATTTGTCAATGGATTTTATCACCGATCTCCCGGCGTCTGCGGGCAAGACGGTGGTACTGGTAGTAGTAGATAGGTTCAGTAAGATGGTTCGCTTTGTGGCACTGCCCGCACTTCCTAATGCTCGGACTCTGGCACAGGTGTTTGTAAGTGAGATTGTGAAGCTTCATGGGGTTCCCTCCGATGTGGTTTCTGATCGCGGTACTCAGTTTGTCTCCAAGTTTTGGAAGGCCTTTTGTACACGTTTGGGGATTACGTTGTCTTTTTCTTCTGCTTTTCATCCCCAGTCTAATGGTCAAACCGAACGTGTGAATCAGAACTTGGAGACTTACCTGAGGTGTTTTGTCTCTGACCATCAGGAGACTTGGGCAAGTTATTTGCCCTTGGCCGAATTTGCCCTTAATAATCGTCTTCAGGAGTCCACTGGCAAGTCACCGTTCTTCGGTGCATATGGGTTTCATCCTCAGTTTGGTACTTTTAGTGGTACGAGTCCTTCCGGAGTTCCGGAGGAGGACCGTTTTACCTCGTCCCTCTCCTCGGTTTGGCGGGGTGTACAGAGTAGCTTGAAGCTCTTAGGTGACAGGTACAAACGTATGGCTGACAGAAAGCGTGCGCCAGGTCCGGACCTATGTGTGAATGACTACGTGTGGTTGTCTACCAAGAATGTGAAGTTGAAGGTGCCCTCTTGGAAGTTGGGGCCCAGGTTTATTGGCCCCTATAAGATAACCGCCGTGATCAATCCCGTGGCGTTTCGTCTTGCGTTGCCTCCTGCTCTTAAGATTCACGATGTGTTTCATAGGTCGCTCCTCAAGCCGTATGTGCCGTCGTCTGACCCGTCTCCTTTGCCTCCTGAGCCCATCTGTGTGGCGGGGAATTTGGAATTCGAGATCTCGAGGGTGGTTGATTCTCGCATGTCGCGCCGTTCTCTTCAGTATTTGGTGCACTGGAGGGGGTACGGTCCTGAGGAGCGGATGTGGGTGCCGGCGTCGGAGGTGTCCGCTGCTAGGCTGGTCCGCGCTTTTCACCGTTCCCATCCGGATAAGCCTGGTCCTGAGTGCCCGGGGGCCACTCGTAGAAGGGGGGGTACTGTCACGGGTGGCGCGGGTGACAGGGTGGAGGCCACGCGCAGACGATCTCAGCGTTTGGCCCACCAGCCATAATGGTGGAGGATGGTCCATCTCTTTCAGGGGCATTTACCTTCTGTTTAGATGAAGAGAAGGTGTGATGAGATCTCTCTATTTTGGGGAGACGGCTGTGGAGGTCTTGTGCTCGGTCTGGTTGTATCCACCTGTATTGTAGGTCTCTAGGACCCAGCAGATTCCTTCTACCTTTATAAGGAGGTTCATTACCCTTCCTCAGTGCAGGTGATATTTCCTTGTGGACTCTTTATCCTTGCTCCAGCAGAAGCTGAGGTTGTGAGCTCGCTGTGGTCTGCTGAAAGATAAGTGTTTCTTTTCCCCAAATGTCTGTCTTCCCTGGTGTTTGTCTTTAGTTGTTAGTGGAGGGGTCTAGTGCACCTCTCCATCTGATCCTTAGATAAGATAGTGCTAGGATCAGAGAGGGACGAGGTTCGTGGTCGGCGACAGTTGAGGAGACTGTACAGGGACGTTAGGGCAGACAGGGTCAGCCCTAGTAAGTCTAGGGGTCACCGTCTCCTTCTTGTGCCCTTAGCAGTAGGGACCCCTTATTCCCCCCCCCCCCCGTCGTTATCCTACGCTGGGTGTCTTCCCCACTCCCAGCGTGACACGGAGACTCTGTCACTCTACCCAGGTACTTTACTGAAACAGTTCTGGTGGCAATACAGTTCACAGTAAAAACAAAACAGTTTTTTGTGAGGTAGCCAGTCAGGTAGTCAGAGCAGGCTGCAAGATCTCTCGGAGACTCCTGTGGTATGCCTTCTCTTGACTATCCCAGGTCCTGTTGCTGATTCCTGTCCTCACACTACCCCCTTACTACCAGGCCCGTTGGGGTGCTGCTGAGTTCCTGTGCTTCCCGCTCCTAAGAAAGGGGGGCTCGACCCTTAATGGGCGATCCTGGTGTGGCGGTGCTGTGTGGACAGGGTGTTGGGGCCAGTAGACTGACTCACAACAGCCAATATTGGTGGCTCATGGGCTAGACTCCCTGCACCACGTCCTCGGAGCAGGCTCCTTGTTGTTGGCCAGGGTTTCCCCCGGAGTATGGGCGCTCCGGTATGGGGGTCCCCTCTCTTTTTTCCTGGGCTGCCTTTTCTTCTTGCAGGCCCCCTCCCTCAGAGACCCCTTTTCTCTCTCGGGGCACCCTTTCCTTCCTCTCCTCGGGACAAACTAAAACTCCTCGTTTTTCTACCTCCCTCCTTCCCTAACTCTCCCCCCAGGGACTAGGCTCCAACAATTTGCCTAGGCTCGAATGTGGGAGTGGGATGGGAGCCTCCTACAAACCTTGCATTCCCACAGTGATAGGGATAGCTGCACACTCTTTTATGGGTGCAGAACCCCAACTGTGACGCCTAGCCAGCGGGGCACCACACATACACAAGTAGAGCCGCTGATCTGGCAAAGTGATGTCAGCAATGCTGCCAATGTGGTGTAGCGGTTGAGACTCAACAGTGGACTTGGGGAAGGTGAATAATATTATTCTAATTTTACCCATTTACATAGGACCATTAATTCTTCAACACTTTACATACATCATTAATACATCTTTGGAATGTGGGAGGAAACTGGAGAATCCAGAGGAAACCCATGCAAACATTGGGAGAACATACAAACGCCTTGCACATGTTGTCCTCGGTTGGATTTGAAACCAGGATCCTAGCGGTGCAATACTGCCATGCCACCATTCTGCCAACCTGACACAATGCTGCCCGCTAGCGGTGTGTTGTTTTTAACAAACCACAGCCAGGGCAGGACAATGTCTGAGAAGGGACAACCCCTTTAAATCATGCCATTAGATCGAATTTGATGGGCGCCATCTCCTGATAAACGAGTTGAACTCTATTCAAGTATGTGGATGATGACCGAATAGTGGTCATTATGGGCTGTCAATATAATATCTGCCTTTCTAATTATGCATAGAAATCTTCCAAGGCCTGGAAACCCTTTCTTCTTAATTGCTCGGTAATATTTTTTTTTTTACTCATGGTACCAAAAAATCATAACATAAAAAGCTTTAATTTCTATGCAAAATAGATTTGATGATTGAGGTATAATTAAAATGGTAATTATAGCCTTAATGCTCCATATTTGACTTATCAAAAAAAAAAATGTTATGTTGGAGAGAAAGCTATTTAAGGAAAGTGTTTGAAATGAATGTATTCAAGGCATATTAAATCCTTTCAGAATCCAGTTATTGATTTTTACATGCTTTCATGTGTAGTCTAAAACATTTTCTTCATTTATTTCAGTCGATGGGAATAATGCAAAATCATTGGGACGTGAAAAGTCCAAATGAATGCAATATTCTGGATGGTGATATTTAATGCGATAAATATTTGTAATGTCGGTGGAAATCGTTATGAGATGACTAATTACAGAGGCCTTCTGAGCTCCGGAAGATTACAGAACGCCGGCTTGGGTTGATATTTGGGGAATGTGTCACCACCTCACTCTGCAAGTGTAAAAATGACATTTTGCTTTTGATCCTTCACTGACTGTTTAGACTCAGAAAGAGAAAAAAAGAATCACCTACAGCCATACATCAAATGTCATGTGCAGCAGTGTAGTGGAACCATATCAATATTTCATGATGTATGGCTTGCTCGGAGGTTTCAGAAACAGTGACCGTGCCAAAAATGACACCAAGTATGCTTTGCGCTTACTCAACCATGATGTCAGCCTAGAGCAGCAGAAAATGGATGAGGATATTGTGTACATTTGCAAAAGTATTATTAGTAGACCGCTGAGACTGCATTGTGATGGCGCCTCCGTTGCTTGAATGTAATTTTCCGTGGCTGCTTTGTTCATTTAGATTTTTTTCTGTCAAAATCGACCTTTTGATTGCACATTATGGTAGGGAAATGGTTCAAATATTACATCTCACCAGAATCTTACACAAGTACGAGCAGGTCCGCCAATCAGTGGCCCAGTCTACGACTAATATTTGTAGATGACTGGCCTTTTTTCCAGTGGCGGACCTTGTGCCAAGAGGGCCCTGGTGCAGCAGCTGATGGTGAGGAGCAGGGAGGGGGGTGCTAGTGGATGTCGGCGAGGAGCGAGGGGGTGGTGCTAGTGGATGTCGGCGAGGAGCAGGGGGTAGGGGGGCGCTAGTGGATGTCGGCGAGGAGCGGGGGGGGGGGGGGTGCTGTAGCTGCTGCATCTCCTACCTGCGCCAGGCCGCGCAGTCCTGGGAGCCGGGGCGGCAGAGGAGAGGAGGGGCGGGATCAGCCAAGGGAAGCTTCCCTTAGTTAACCCCCTCTCCTCTGACACAGGGACATGGGGGTCAGCTGGGGGCCCCCTTGCAGGCTTGGGGGGCCCTCTAGCCAGTCAGGGCCCTGGTGCAGCTGAACCAGCTGCACCACGGTAGGTCCATCCCTGCTTTTTTCAACTCACTTGCAGGTCGTCCCAATCCCAGAAATACATCAATGGAGCGTAAAAGGCTGTTTCTGTCCAGCCACAGGGCCATACATGAGGTTATGGCGTTGTCCAGAGATGAGCGGACCTGTGGAAGTTCAGGCTCTAGGGGTTTAGCCGGATTTTAGATAAAGTTTTGATCTGGACGTGATTTTTACCTGAACCTCATTGGAAGTCACTGATTGGGCCATTCCACTCTCCGCTCACATACAGCCAATCATAAGCAAACCACTTCCAGGGGAAGTCGGGATTTTGTAATTTTTTTAATTGTACACATTAACACGGATAACTCTGATTTTACACCAAGTGCAGCCGTTCACAAGCTGCAAGTGTGGGCCAAACTGGGCCAAACACCGAGTATAACCTAGCACAGTGACGCTCGCTCCAGTGGTCTGCATATGTAAAGTACCAAACTCCATACTCAAACACTAAATGTTTTTTTTTTAAGTGTGTGTTGTGTATAGACTCCAGACTTTAACGTTCGGGTCTGCTCATCTCTAGATGAGGTTCACTCATGTTTACTCATCTTTAGAGATGAGCGGACTCGTGGAAATTAGTGTTCGGTCGGTGCATCCGGACTTTTAAAAACAGACTGTTAAGGGCCAAAACTTGACCCAACTTCATTGGAAGTCACTAATTGGGACGTTCTTCTCTCCACCCACATACAGATAGCCATAAACAAAGCACTTCCAGCGGAGGGAGGTTGAGGTTTTGCACACACAGAAAATTAAAGTTTTGGTCCGCTCATCTCTAAATGTGTCTAGTACTGCTCAGTCCTATTCATCCAATTGGACCATTATATTGAAGTAATGAAAAACTCTTTAATGGAACTCTATCACAAGTTTTTACCATCTAATAATAATAATTATTATTATTTTGATTATATAGCACCAACATCTTCTGCAGCACTTTACAATTCAGAGGGGACACGGACAGACAATTTGAGACAATACAGACTAACAGAAAACAAATTCAACAGATACCAGAAGGAGTGAGGGCCCTGCTTGCAAGCTTACCATCTAATCTGAAAGCAGTTTGATGTAGAGACAGAGACCCTGATTCCAGCAGTGTGTCACTTACTGAGCTGCTTGCCATAGTTGTGCTAAAATCACTGTTTTATCAACAGTAGTTAATCACTAGAAGACTAGTAAACCTGCTGCCAGGTAGTCTCCTGTATTCATGAGCCCTGTATATGACTCACCGTAGCCGGGGGTACACGTAGCGGGCGTTGTCTCTCCTCCAGTCACGGAACCGCGCCTGCTGTAGTGTAGGCCCGGTGGTCCAGATCAATAGGGGAATGGCGGAACAGTGGGGGTGATTTGTCTTCGTGACGCCACCTGCGGGTGTTCTGGTAACTTTACCAGCGCTGTTCGGGTCTCCGGGGGATGGTACACAGCGAGATGGAACGCTCCCCACAGGATGAGCGGGAATCCCCGGAGCCGGGAGCTGCGCAAGATGTTGTGAGGCAGCTGCGGGACGCTGCGCTGAATCCAGGAGTAATGTACAACCACACAAAGTCTCTTTTAGGTACCTTTACTGGATGGTAGTCAGGTACACTCGGACCGGGATAGTGAAGTCGGCACTTATGGAGTTTCACAGCAAGCAGTGTTAGGCTTCCTTTCTCTACTTCTGGTGCTAACGTCGGGTGGATGTGGAATCCAGCCGGACCGGGCAGTTTGTTCAATGGAACTTGCTTCACCTGGTTATCAGCACTGAGGGCACTGTAAAAGGGTCTGAGCAGGATCAGTACTCTTCCCTGGGCTCTCGTGGATGGGTGCATCAGGTGGAACAGGTGGCTAAACCTCCTGTTGATGGTGCTGGTTCTCTGTGGTGGCTGAGTAGCTCTCACAGCTTCGGTTCCAGTAACCGGTTAATTTGGAAAGAGTTGGATTAACTCTGTATTCCTGAGAGGTGATCTCCTTCTTCCTATTATCCCAATTGCAGGGATCTCCACTGGCTAACAGGCTGGTTGGGCCTAGTGTGTTCCTCATAGGGTGGAGGTTTCACACAGGCTGGCAGCTCTTGTAGCGTCTACCACACTCTGAAGTTTCTCCCTCCAAGACTCTATTTATAGGGGGAACTGGTTAGAAGTCACCAGTGTTAGCTCCCCCTAGAGGCTCGGGGTGAAACCAGGTGTTCTAAGTGTTGTTTGTGTTTGTGGGTTTGCTGTGCTGTTACTTACTCCATTTGTACCTAAGGATTTCTGTGGTGCACAACAGGTGCTAGGGTGCCACATTCCCCCTTAATTAACCTCAGTTCTCCCGGCTGAGCAAAAAGTTATTTTTACAACTTAACACTAAGCATTTTATAACATTCAATTTACAAAGTCTTAAAGAAAGCACAAAAATCACTGAAAAGGCGTGAAAAATGTGAAAAAGGTGAAAAGCAGTCCGTACGGCACTAGTCCATCTGCCGCAGGCTGGAAAAAGGTAAAGTTAGTGGTCACACAAGTCCTGTGACAATTCGTTCAAAGTTTTTGAAAAGGGAAAAGGTAAAGTCCAGGGATACACGGTAAACTTTATACATGCCCTACGGGTGTCTCTGCTTGGGAGGCCGGTACTAACCTTCTATACCTTACCAGGCACTTTCTGTCCCCAACTTAGTATACTTGGGACATAGCCCAGTTCCTCCACCCTTCTGTACACTACTTTTTACAGGTTTTTGAAAACTGGTTAATTATTTACAACACTTACAGGTTACGTTTTTCCACTACATTTTAAACCCATTCTCCAAGTTTGGTTGGGGGTTGACCTAATGTACTACGTGTGGATCTGCGTAGTGTGGGTGTTTCCAAAGCTGTTTGTGTAGTGTACGAAGTGGTTGGTACTTCTCTATGTCTGCTTTGTGTAAGACCATAGTAAGTGCGGAGTCTATCAACTGGACTGACCTCTGTAGGTAGTTGATTAGAAATGGCTTCTCTTACTGTGGGACTAGCAGGCTGACCGATTACAGGAATCTCAGGTTCCATGATAACAGGCTGCAATTCTTGCACTTGGACTTCTTCTTGTTGGACTTGTGGAATTGGATTTGGTTTTGGCTGATCTTCTACAGGTTGGTAGAAATGCATAACTGGAATGAGGAATGCTTCACCTATTTGTGGCCAATCAGCTGGTAAGTATCCAATTTCTGTAAGGACTAGATTTTCTTTTGTTTCTTCATCTTTAGTTACAGTAGGGTAACTGGTTGCTTGTGGGATTAACTGTGGTGGACATTTCTTCAAATGATCCCTTGAGACAGTCGCAATAGTATTCCCATTGTCTTTGCTAATAACACAAGTTTTTGAGTTATCAAAGTGTGACGGCATAACGGTGTAGGGTACAGATTCCCAACTGTTATCCAATTTGTTGGTTTTTCGCTTTCTTTTCAGCACCACATCACCTATAGCTAGTGGTTCAGCTGAGGCGTGCTTGTTAAAGTCTTTCTCTTGCTTAGTTCTACTGATTTCCAGGTTCCTCTCAACACTCTCCTGTACTTTCTTGTACTTTTCTTGGCATTGGCTGACCCAGTCTTCATCAGAAGAGTCTTCTGTGGGTTCAACGGTTCCCATCTGCAAATCAATAGGCAGTTTACCTGGTCTTGCTCTCATCAAGTAAGCAGGCGTGTAATTTGTCGAACTGACAGGTATGTGGTTGTAGATGTCCACGAGATCTGGAAGTTTCTCTGGCCATTGATTTCTCTCTTCAACTGGTAAGGTCTTGAGCATGTCAATGACTATGTGGTTCATCTTCTCACATAAACCGTTCGTTTGAGGATGATAAGGTGTTGTGCGGATTTTCTTGCACCCATACAGCCCTAAGAATTCTTGGAACAGAGCTGATTCGAAGGCTGGCCCTTGGTCAGTTAAGACTTGGTCTGGATACCCATGGGGGCGACAGAAGTAACTCTGGAACGCTTTGGCTGCTACCTCAGCAGTTAAGTCCTTAACTGGAACGACTACCAGGAACCTTGAGTAGTGATCAACGATGGTGAGAGCGTAGGTGTACCCGGTTCGACTTGGGGTAAGCTTCACATGGTCGAGAGCAACTATTTCAAGAGGTTTGGTGGTAACAATTGGTTGCAACGGAGCTTTCTGAGTTAGATGGTCTTTTCTTCGAAGGTGACATGGTCCACAATTTTTACACCATTTGTCAATGGAGCCTCGCATCCCGACCCAGTAGAACCGATCCTTTAGAAGTCTCTCCAGCTTCTTCCATCCAAAGTGTCCGACATCATCATGGTATGCTTCAAGGATCATTTGGACTTCGGTCTTGGGAACTACAATCTGCCAGATGAGTTCATGGGTTTGTGGATTGAGGTATCTTCTACATAGTTTACCTTGGTAGACGAACAACCTTCCCTTCTCCTTCCACAGACGTTTAGCAGTTGGTGAGGCATCAGAGTCCATGTTGGCGTGTTCTTGAGTGATTAGATCCCTTACCAGGCTGACATCTGGGTCGTTGGCTTGAGCCTCCTTCCAGTCATGGTGAGGTAACGGGTTCACGGTCCTCTCTACACGGGTCTGGTTTCTCTGATGACATGTTGCTGTACCGGAACGGTGGAAAGCAGGTAGTTCAATCTCTTCCAGGTCATCTATGTCTTCTCCCTCTTCAGGAAGATGGGGCATTCGGGACAGGGCATCAGCATTGCCGTTCTTGTGACCTGCCCGGTACTTTACAGTGAAGTCGTAGTTAGCGAGTCTTGCTACCCAACGCTGTTCTAGGGCTCCCAGCTTTGCAGTCTCTAAGTGTGTTAGAGGATTGTTGTCTGTGAAAGCTGTGAACGGGGCGGATGCCAGGTAATGCTTGAAACGCTCTGTGATCGCCCAGACCAGGGCCAGGAACTCCAGCTTGAAGGAGCTGTAGTTTTCCGGGTTCCTTTCGGTGGGACGGAGCTTTCTGCTGGCGTAGGCTATCACCTTCTCCTTGCCCTGCTGACGTTGAGATAGGACTGCTCCTAAACCTTCATTGCTTGCGTCTGTGTACAGTAAAAACGGTAGATTGTAGTCAGGGTAGGCCAGGATTTCTTCTCCGGTTAAAGCTTCTTTTAACGTTTGGAAGGACTTGTCCTGCTCTGGGCCCCAGTGGAACGGGGGTCCCCTGATCTTGCCGTTTTTGGATTGGCCCACTAAGAGATCTTGCATGGGGGCAGCTATCTTGGTATAGCCTTTGATGAATCGTCGGTAGTACCCGACCAGTCCTAGAAATTGACGTACCTCTTTGTGATTGATTGGTGCTGGCCAGTCCTTGATGACGGTGACCTTATCCGGATCCGGTGCTACGCCTTCGGCGCTGACCACATGTCCTAGGTATTGGACCTTGGGTTTCAGCAGGTGGCACTTGGACGGTTTCAGTTTCATCCCGTACTTGGACAGTGACTCGAACACTTCACTCAGGTGTTGGAAGTGATCTTCATAGGTCTGACAGTAGACAATGACATCATCAAGGTATAACAAGACAGTCTCAAAGTTCTTGTGGCCCAAACAACACTCCATAAGTCTCTGAAATGTGCCTGGGGCATTGCACAAACCGAAGGGCATACTGTTGAACTCGCACAGTCCCATGGGAGTCGTGAAGGCTGTCTTCTCACGATCCTTCTCTGCAACGGCAACCTGCCAGTACCCACTAGTAAGTTCTAATGTGGAGAAGTAATTGGCAGATTTGAGTGCAGCTAGTGACTCTTCTATGCGTGGTAACGGGTATGCATCCTTGTGTGTGACTTTGTTGATTTGCCTATAATCTACACACATCCTCATACTACCATCTTTCTTTTTAACCAGGACTAGTGGTGCGGCCCAGGGACTACAGCTATCCCTAATGACTCCTGCATTCTTCATGTCCTGAAGCATCTCTTTTGCTTTCTGGTAGTGAGTGGGTGGTATAGGCCTGTACCTTTCTTTAATAGGTGCATGGTTGTTTGTGGGGATATGATGTTGTACCCCTTTAACCCTCCCAAAGTCAAGTGGGTGTTTGCTGAACACTTGCTCATACTCCCGAACTACCCGGTATACTCCATTTTTCTGGTGAGAGGGTGTATTGTCAGTTCCTACACTGAGGTCTTGACACCATTTCTCTAACTGATCTTTGGAGTGAGGGGGTTCATCAGTGACTGTTTGGTTTGAGGATTTTACATCAATCACAGCATCATCTTTTACTTGGTACAATTTTGCGACAGTTGCATATCTTGGCAGTCTGACTTCGTCATCACCATAATTCAATATGCGTACGGGGACTCTCCCCTTTCTTACATCGACTAACCCTCTGGCTGTCAAGAGCGTAGGACTACTGTTGGACATTACAGGTTCTACTACAGCTTGGTAGTCCTGCCCTCTGAGGCCTATGGCTGCTCGACACCAGATCATCATTTCACTTCTGGGTGGTACCACAATTGGAATGGGATCTGTGACTCTTACTCTACCAATCTCACCATTTGACAAGGTTACCTGTTGTTGATACACCAGAGCTCTGATCTGCTTTTGGATAGCCCTCTTTTCTCTGGGTTTACCGGCTTCAGCACTCTGTTGGAGTAAAAACAACACTTCATCGAGGCATTTGATCATGACATTGGTACCCAATATGACATATGGATCCTTATGGTTAGGCTTATCCTGGACCACTAAGATACCCTGGTTTTTCAACTGCACCCTCCCCACCTTTACTGTAGCTTCCCACTGTCCCTCTATGGTAACCGGAATACCATTAGTGGCTTCAAGGTTCATCTCAGGGTTAGGGGGTTCTAGCTTAACATCTGGCCAGAACTGCTTGTAAAGGGTACTGGGGATGGATGTCACCTGGGATCCAGTGTCTATCAAGGCGGATATAGCGATGCCATCGATGACGATTGGTAAGTATGGACAGTCTCCCACATACTTGTGTTCCCAGCTGGACGTAGGGCCTGGACAGTCTACTCCTGGGGTTGGCCCTTCTCGCCCAGGGGTCGCTCGTTTAAAGGACGGGATTGCAGATTGCGTCCTCCTAAGTCGTTCTGCTGACTGTTGCGGCGTCTGTCAGGACTGCGGCGGTCTGCAGGTTTTCCTCGCGACGGCTGTGTCTTTCTCCTCATCCACGGGACATCATCCGGGCTGTCGGCGAGTTGAATCTTGTCCGATGGCCTTGCATCTGTCTTGGGTTTTCTCCCAGCTTGTAGCTTAGCCACGTCTTTCATCAGCTGCTCGACATTAGCACACAGTTGGTCAAACCGGTCAGGTGTTACAGTCTGTGCGCTGGACTGAATCGCAGGGATTGGAGATGCTGCTGCCGGCACGGAAGGGGTGTCAGTGTACTGCTGCTGCTGTGGCGAAGCGGGATCGGGTACTTCAGCGAGTCGTTGTCCCCAGACTGTTAAATCTCTCAAGGTATCAAACTCTGCGCCTGGATTCTGTATGGACCACCAGCTTGCTTGCTTTCTATCCTCAGATAGTTTAAGGCCCACAATAAATTGTCCAATTAACGCTTTGTTCTCATCTCGAGCACTATCAGGATCAACTTGTTTTAACAGTCTGTATGCTTCTTGCAAGCGCAGTGAATAATCAAGGACAGTTTCTTGTGCCCCTTGATTACAACGATAGAATGACAGTCTTAATCCAGCTTCGGTATGGCACTCAAAAACCCGAGTTAATCTAGCGAATATCTGTTCCACAGATTCCTGAACTTCTACAGGCCAGCTGCGGCTCTGCAGTTCGGCTGCACCGGTTAACTGTCCCATAATAACTGAAGCTCTTTGCTTACCGGTCATCGGGTACATGTCCAGGGCTTGGCATATCTTCCTCTGGAAGTTCTCCAAGGTGCTGGGTACACCGCTGTACTTGGGTAACCAGGTCGCACTAGGAACGTAGGGTAGAGACATCGGCATAATCGGAGCGGGTTGTGGTAGCATACCGCCGACTTGTTGCTGTCCATCAAAAGGTATATTTTGAGGTGCCGCTTGGTCTAGCGGGGGCACCGCGTGATCGGGAGCCGGGTTACTCATGGTCGCTCCCCCTTAGTTAAGCGTAGCCTTTCCCTCGGTTGCAAACGGAAGTGTCGGCCTCGCGGTGAGGAGTGAGGCACCACGGGAGTTTCCGGTTCCTGCTGCGTACGGAGGAAGTCGTCAGAGCGTGGGGGTGGGGCCAATCTTCGCGCCCTCTGCACAGTCACGCCCCTTCTTTTCCCGCCTTTTCTCGCAGCAATGGCGGACCAAATGTACAGTTCGATATTTACAGTCAATAAATAGCACACAATACCCGTGATAACGGGCCTGCTCGTATCCTGTTCGTGACGCCAAATTCTGACTCACCGTAGCCGGGGGTACACGTAGCGGGCGTTGTCTCTCCTCCAGTCACGGAACCGCGCCTGCGGTAGTGTAGGCCCGGTGGTCCAGATCAATAGGGGAATGGCGGAACAGTGGGGGTGATTTGTCTTCGTGACGCCACCTGCGGGTGTTCTGGTAACTTTACCAGCGCTGTTCGGGTCTCCGGGGGATGGTACACAGCGAGATGGAACCCTCCCCACAGGATGAGCGGGAATCCCCGGAGCCGGGAGCTGCGCAAGATGTTGTGAGGCAGCTGCGGGACGCTGCGCTGAATCCAGGAGTAATGTACAACCACACAAAGTCTCTTTTAGGTACCTTTACTGGATGGTAGTCAGGTACACTCGGACCGGGATAGTGAAGTCGGCACTTATGGAGTTTCACAGCAAGCAGTGTTAGGCTTCCTTTCTCTACTTCTGGTGCTAAGGTCGGGTGGATGTGGAATCCAGCCGGACCGGGCAGTTTGTTCAATGGAACTTGCTTCACCTGGTTATCAGCACTGAGGGCACTGTAAAAGGGTCTGAGCAGGATCAGTACTCTTCCCTGGGCTCTCGTGGATGGGTGCATCAGGTGGAACAGGTGGCTAAACCTCCTGTTGATGGTGCTGGTTCTCTGTGGTGGCTGAGTAGCTCTCACAGCTTCGGTTCCAGTAACCGGTTAATTTGGAAAGAGTTGGATTAACTCTGTATTCCTGAGAGGTGATCTCCTTCTTCCTATTATCCCAATTGCAGGGATCTCCACTGGCTAACAGGCTGGTTGGGCCTAGTGTGTTCCTCATAGGGTGGAGGTTTCACACAGGCTGGCAGCTCTTGTAGCGTCTACCACACTCTGAAGTTTCTCCCTCCAAGACTCTATTTATAGGGGGAACTGGTTAGAAGTCACCAGTGTTAGCTCCCCCTAGAGGCTCGGGGTGAAACCAGGTGTTCTAAGTGTTGTTTGTGTTTGTGGGTTTGCTGTGCTGTTACTTACTCCATTTGTACCTAAGGATTTCTGTGGTGCCCAACAGGTGCTAGGGTGCCACATATATCCCCGCCCTGCCACTGATTGGTAGCTTTCTGCCTATGCACAGTTTACACGTAAACCTGCCAATTAATAGAGTGGGCGGCGTTACATAGAGCTCAGCACTGAGAGAACAGAGAAAACTGTGATTTTATCAAAACTTCAGCCAAGTGATATACCGTTGGAATCAGTTTCTCTGCCTCTACATGATTCTTCTCTCAGATGTGGTAGCAAAAACCTGGTGACTGATACTTTAAAAAGGACCTAACCTTGTGTTCCTTGGCTTTTCCATTCTTGAGATCGGACCCGTTCTTCTCTTTATGTAACTCTAGTCTTGTTAGATACCGTATGTGGATATGGTCATCAACTCCTCTCTGTTGGAGTCGTATTTGTTAAAAGCTGGAAAGAGACAAGGGCGCACAATAGGGTTTATCCGTGGATATGAAGTTTATAAACTAAGAGTGGTGTCGCTCACCTGAGTGGGTTGAGATAGTCACAACCACTATAATCGTGTAATGAGGTGAACAATTCAGACTGCCGCATTGAAATGGACATGGAATTGGACTTTGTTTCCGCACTTGTCCACCAGGGGGCATTAGTGGACTGTACAATTACAGAGGGTGGAAATCCCCCACCATCTCTTTTGTTTACCCAGGAAGAGAAAGGGCGGGAGATTATTACAAACCCAGAGCTCAGCCAGGACAGACCTGCGTGTGGTGTCTCCCGACATAGGGCTCTTTTGCAGCCGGATTCTTGGGAAGAAATACCCCGTGAGGATCGCTGTTGCAACCCCCGGTCTGCAGGACCTTGTCTTACCGAGGGTCCAACTCAAATTCAGGACATTGCCACCGGATTACATGTGCAGGGGCTGTGACCGACATAAGGGAGCCATCTGTGCTACTGTGATCTCCCTTCTGCTGCTCGGTGTGCCCCGGGACAGAGAGAGAGACTAACAAAAATCTGTTACCTGCGGAAGAAGACCAAAGAAGAGGACTGAGGAGTTTCCCCCTTCAGCGCTGCACCGGGATCCGTCATCGTGAGATCCCAGGCCTGCCACGTGGGAGCGACATCTTCTTCTGGGATAGACTGGTACGTGATTTGAGGGAAAGTTAGGGAAAGATATCTCCATTTTGTTTGTTTTCTTTTTCCTCTTCTTGCTGCACACCCGGATAAAGTGAAGATCCAGGGACTCCACCATATACATGTGTTCAGCTAGATCAGTTGACTGTGTTATAGATATGTTTTACAGTAAAGAGATGTTACTACCGGTTAAATCTGAGTATGGAGATTCTGTTGAAGCCAGACATACACACACACGCGGCCTTACCACCGGTCGCTACAATCGCATGTGATATTCTTGGCTATCCAGTAACCATCGGCTTGCAGTAGTCCCCTGATCAATAAGAATCCGGGAAAAATGAGAGCAGGAGCGGGGTCCTTTTTCCGTGCTATCTATTTAGAGCCATTCAATAATATCGATAAATTAAACTTGTATTGTTTCAGGGTCTCAGTTGCTTCTTCTCTAAGAAAATCACAAGATGACGTCTTGGTACATCTCGTGAATATCCTGAAGAAGAGGCAACTGAGACCCTGACACAATACAAGTTTAATTTATCGATATTATTGAACGGCTCTTAATAGGTAGTACAGAAAAAGCACCCCATCCCTGCTCTCATCTTTACTAGATTCTGTTGGAGTCAGTGGCATAACTTCAGGCCCAGGGGCCCCGGTGCGAATGCTCCAATGGGGCCCCCAATTATTACAAATCTTTAGTAGTATTAGTCATTTTCTATAGGTCAAAGGGACTTTTGGGGCTCCCCTAGGCTGCAGGGCACGGGTGCGATTGCAACCCCTACACCTATTGTAGTTACGCCCCTGGTTGGAGTCTTAATGAGGACAACACCTGTTGGCTAAAAAGATTAAATTTATACACAGGGAAAGAAAGCCGCATCTCAGCAATGGAGAGGCAAAAGAAAAACAAGGCCGGATTCAATATAGAATAGCGGCATTTCCGCCAGGTAGAACAAAAATACATATTTATGGCAAGTGACAGGTCTTTAAGTACGGACAGGGCTGAATCCTTCGCTCCTTCTGCTTAGAACATAAGGCTACAAGAGGCATTTTAACTGCGCAGATAGGATTTCAAGACTACAGATTTTTTCTTAAGTCAGGATAAGAATGGCTTCTTGATCGCATACATAAATGACTTGTCTGGCAATTTTGCAGAGCACGACCACTTACCATGGGACAATCTTAAAATAATGTCGAACTTTTTTAGATCTGTCCTTAATGCTTGTCTGTTCCGTACCCTGAAACTCTAAAAGTCCTGTGTTTGCCAGAAGCTCCTTTAATGCTTCTTATGCTGTGAAAAGCATCAGACCAACAGGTATAATTTGCTTTTTCTTGAGTGTTTGCTCCTGAGGTCTTTTAATGTGAGCCATTTTCAGTGCCACGTTCTTTCTGCATTTACCACAACTGAGAAACAAAGATACCCTGTCACTTATAAAGGCTTCAGTGGGTAAAGTCTGTTATATGGGCTGTAAAGCCATCTGGACTTACTGCTGAAAAGGTTGGACATGGTTACAGGCAAGATTTTATCGCATCTAAGAAGAAAAAAAGTTAGCACACGGTTTATATCTTCCAAGGCTGATGGCGAGATTAGGATGTATTTTTTTTCACTTTCTGTTTTTGCTCTTGCTAAAAAAAAAATGACAAGTGATGGAAAAGCTGCAAGAATCCAGATATATATCTGAGGTGAAGGCTCAAGAAGTAATAGCAAAACACAACATGAATGACTGCTAGTTTAATTGGAAACTAGTGGACAAATCTTTGTCCTGAATAGGTCAGTCAGTGTCATGATATAATAGTACGTCATGACTGTAAAATCAGGGTGATCTATAATTATGTTCATTAATATTATTATATGTTGACATGTGTAGAAGACAAAGTTAGTTGCAGTCAACATAGTGGATCGATTTGGTAATGTTTCTTCCCAGTGTTGGGCCTGATGGACTCAGTGCAAGATTTCCCGACGTCACCGTGACCCGCTATGAATTCATAGAGTATATTACAGCTCCAGCCTTACCCCACCTCATGGGGACATATCCAGAGGAGCGATAGGGCACTGCCAGTCAGAGTTCCTTCATCACTTGCACAGTGGTGACCCATTTTCTGGAGTCTATGCCGGGAGCCCACCAAACCAACTCCAGGGGGAGGAGGAGTAGCTGCTATCCGGGCATATGCCAAGGGCAGGGGATAAACACCAACACCGAGGGGTGCACTCATGTTTTATTTTGACCATGTTTTGTATCCTAGGCTCAAATCCTGGGATGTCCCAATAATTGGGGAGGAATTGGTTCCTGATAGGCTTCTACTTGGGACTCTCCTGGCTAAAATCGCACCCCAACCCCCTTTTATAGACCAAGTCCCGCCCCCAAGGAATAGGATTAACTCTTCCCAATAACTATCATAATCTAAATGGGACTGTAGAGCAGCCTTGACCTTGGCTAGTGGGCCGCACACATACAATTCAACACATTAATTATGTACAAGGATATATGCTCTCATGTTTCCTAAAGGAAGGAAGAAAGTTAACCCCTTAACCCTCTTACATATATGTCCCCCATCCTGTTCCCTTTCCTGTTTTATATGTCCCCCATCCTCATATATATGTTCACCCATCTTGAGCTCCTTCCAGTTATATATGTCCCCCATCCTGGTAAATATGTCACACATCCTGAGCCCCTCTCTGGTATAAATGCCCCCTGTTTTGCCACTGTTTTATAACACATAAAAAGAACATTGTTCTCACCTTATCTCACTCCCACGATGTACGGCATCCTCTTCTGTAGACAGCCCAGAGGTTTGCAGCTGACATCGGCATGCCTGCTATAGGCAATGCATGATACCTGCAGCGTATATATTGTATATTTTGGCTCAGGGACCTGCCAGATCTTTGCATAACAATGCATTTCACTTGAATGTACATCCTCAAATCCAAATCCAGTTGAAATAGGAGCTGGCATGAGCAGGCCCCTCTCTCGCACAGGCCCTGATTCTTCCTATGTTATACTGGGGAGTAATTAGGGTGATAGAGATGGACACCCTAAGATCACAACTCTAAGAGTGAAGCCAGGGCACCTAGTCCCATCCCAATGGAAAGTGACACATTACATAAGGATGTAAAAAACACAGCTTGTTCACAGGATGCAGATAAATTGGTTGTTCACTTTGTTCATTCCCTACTTTGCATTGTCCTATATTCTATTGGGAAGTTTCCTAATAAGTGTTCAACACCACAGGATAAATGAAGCATTGCCCAGTGCCTATTCTGTGTAGTGTAGGACAGGCCTGGGTTCTGCACTACCAAAGAAAGCAGAATTCTGAATAGAGGACCCTCCCCCAACCCCACCCCCTTTATGAATTTAAAATGTAATAAGAAGTACATAAAAAATAAAAATTTTTCCTTTTCTTTATGTATTTTTTTCTAAATAGCTACCTGCATAATTCTGGCTGACAATAGGCAACATTATAGGGAGTGCAAGATCATCTCCATATTTTATATTTATTAAACTCAGTGTGTAAAAATGATGCAGCATGCGTCCTCTAGTGGTAAATTCAATTTGGCAGAATTGCATCATTTAAATGTGTTGTCCAGAAAAATATTTTTTTTACAGAAGATAAGATATGTAAAAAAATATTAAACTCATTCATACTCACCTACCGGCACTGACCAGGAGCCAGTGCAGGCCGCTCAGTGGTCTGTGCAGAGGCTGGAATGGTAATGTCACTGTTCCCACAGCCGCCGGACTGCTGGAGCCTGCCATTGGCTGCAGGGATCAAGCGATTTGATTAGTACTTCATCAAATTTTTTATGTTGATGAGCTTAAGCAAGTCACCTGACTGTTGCTGCACTGTGACGGCTGTTATGGCCACCAGTCGGCTGTTGTGGCGGTCAGACAGCTGTTGTGGCGGTCAGACAGCTGTTGTGGCGGTCTGACCGCTGTTATGGTGGTCAGACAGCTGTTGTGGTGGTCAGACAGCTGTTGTGGCGGTCTGACCGCTGTTGTGGTGGTCAGACAGCTGTTGTGGCGGTCTGACAGCTGTTGTGGCGGTCTAACAGCTGTTGTGGCGGTCTGACCGCTGTTGTGGCGGTCAGACAGCTGTTGTGGCGGTCAGACAGCTGTTGTGGCGGTCTGACCGCTGTTGTGGTGGTCAGACAGCTGTTGTGGCAGTCTGACAGCTGTTGTGGCGGTCTGACCGCTGTTGTGGTGGTCAGACAGCTGTTGTGGCGGTCAGACAGCTGTTGTGGCGGTCTGACTGCTGTTGTGGTGGTCAGACAGCTGTTGTGTCTGTCTGACAGCTGTTGTGGCGGTCTGACCGCTGTTGTGGTGGTCAGACAGCTGTTGTGGTGGTCAGACAGCTGTTGTGGCGGTCTGACCGCTGTTGTGGCGGTCTGACAGCTGTTGTGGCGGTCTGACAGCTGTTGTGGTGGTCTGACCGCTGTTGTGGTGGTCAGACAGCTGTTGTGGCAGTCTGACAGCTGTTGTGGCGGTCAGACCGCTGTTGTGGCGGTCAGACAGCTATTGTGGCGGTCTGACAGCTGTTGTGGCGGTCTGACAGCTGTTGTGGCGGTCTGACCGCTGTTGTCTGTGTCGTAGATTTGTAGTTCTTTATCAGAAATATTGAGCTTTTTCCACAGTAAAGATATATGAAGACATTAATGAAATATCAATTTGGAGCCCAAGTGAGAGCAGAGCGCTCATTCCCTGCTGTTGTGTCTGTGATTGCAGGTTGAGAGGTTTTTAAAAGTTGGACAAAGACAATTTAAACCTACAAATCCTATATTATATCTTAACAATTTTTACATTCCCTACTTGCTGTTCCCAGCCTGATATCAGTTTATATTGACTAGAACTGTAGGTGGTTGTACAACTGGGCTGTCAGTCGAAAGTTATTCCTTCCATTTCCCCATACACATTTTTCAACAGGAAAAAACATAAACTTCTTCTAGACATCTGAAATTCAACATGCCAACTATTAACCCTTCATGACCTTGGAATTTTTCATTTTCGTTTTTTGCTCCCCTGCTTCCAAGAGCCATAACTTTTTTATTTTTCCATCAATGTAGACATGTGATGGTTTGTTTTTTGCGGGACGAGTTGTACTTTTATATGCAATCATTTATTTTACCATAAAGTGTACAGGGAAATTGCAAAAAAAGTGCAATTACTTGTTTGTTTTTTGGATATTTTAGTCGCCATGTTCACTATATAGTAAAACCGACATGACGGGGTGATGCCTCAGGTCGGTACGAGTTCGTAGACATCCAACATGTATACCTTTATTGGTTTCTAGGTGCTGAAAAAAAATTCAGAAGTTTGAGAAAAATAAACAGACTTTTTGCACCATGTTCTATGACCCATAGTGTCCTCATTTTTCTGGGGCTGTGTGGTGTTTATTTTTGGCATCTTGAGCTGACGTTTCTAATGAAACCATTTTTGGGTGGATCCGCTGTTTTGATCGCCCGTTATTGCATTTTATAACAACGTTGCGACGAAACAAAAAAACATAATTTTGGCGTTTGGATTTTTTTTTTCCATTGCGGAGTTTACGGCTCTCATTAATGGATTTAATATGTTGATAGGTCGGGCGATTCTGAACGAAACTTGTGTATATTTTTTATTTTTTTAATACTTTTATTATGATTGGGGGAAAAGTGGGGTGATTTGAACTTTTATGATTTTTTTTTTTACAGGTTTTTAAAAACTTTATTAATCAATTCATTCTTAGTTTTACACTGCCTCTAAAGACCACTTTACACACACCAACTTATCTGTCCAACTTCTGAACAGATCTCTGGTTGCAGTGAAATCATGGACACATTGTTCCATTGTACACAGCCACAAAATGGAACAATGTGTCCATGATTTCACTGCAACCAGAGATCTGTTCAGAGGTTGGCCACACAAGTTGGTTTGTGTAAAGCGGCCCTTAGAGAGGCACCCTGCTGCACAGTCCGATCGCTTCTAGGAGATATCTCTCAGAATTGCAGACTAGTTGTGGTTGGCAGCGCCTTCCAACCACAACTCGGAAGTGCTCAGTGACAGCATCTGGGGTCTAGCCAGGACCCCGGCCTGTCACGTGAGCACTGGAGATCCCGCAATACTATTGTGGGATCTCCAGTGCAGGCGGGGAACAGCTGTTCCCCGCCTCGGCGCCTTTGGATCCTGCTGTCAGAGATTTACGTTGGGATCCAAAGGGTTAAAAGCACCGATCGGATCCCGGATCTGATCGGTGCTGTTAGCCCGAAATCTCAGCTGATCACATCAGCTAAGATGTCGGCTGTTTGATGTGAGCTCCGCGCCGCAGCTCACATCAGTCCCCCTTACCGGCCCATGACGTCGTACGTCATAGGTCGGGAAGGGGTTAATGAATGGGGTCTCTTACAGTAGGTTTGGTTGGCAAGACTGCTGGCTGAGGCTCTTAAAAGGGTTGTCCAGGATATGTAATTTAAATATCACATGGGTCCAGGTCTGATACCTCTCATAGCTACCAATCAGCTGTTTGCAGCTTCTAATGTGGATTAATGTACACAATGTCCAGACCCATAAAAACATTCCATACACTTCATAGTGGCCACTCTAGGGTACTGCAGATTTTTTCCATAACTTCAGTAAGGCTGCTGTCACACTGGAGTTTTTTCCCTGATCAGGTTCGATCAGGTTTGTGTGCCAAAACCAGGAGTGACTCCAAAACTCAGAACAGGGGTCAATCTTTCAATTATACTTTTTATCTGCAAGTTCCTCTCCTGGTTTTGGCACACAAAACCTAATGAACACTGATTAGGGAAAAAACTGCAGTGTGAAACCAGCCTTAGGGTTTGGACACACTTTCCTAGTTACATCCGAGTTTGACTGAGGAGACTCTGAAAGGGCTGGAGCAGTGACCCTGAACCCTCCGAGCCCTGAAGGTACCATCACACAGGGAGATATCTCCGGCGATGTTGCCGGCGATCGCGGGAGCGCGCCATCCTGACAACATCGCCGGGGACATGTCAGACTGAGCAACTTACCGGCGATGTCGCCGGCTAGTTGCCGCGGCTATCGCTCGCTGGGTTGCCCAGCAACCCAGCGAGCGATAACTCGCAATGTTGGAGAAAGGTTGCCGCGTTACATAGGGCGATCAGGCATGATCACCTGACCAACATCGCCAGGTTTCCCAACATTGTTGGGAAACCTGGCGATGTTATATTGGGGGGCTACTGCTATGGACAGTAAGAGAAGCGTTGCCACTTTAAGAAGTCCCTGCCTGTGTGGGACCGTAAGAAACACGCTGCCACTTTAAGAGACAGAAACCCCCCCAGCTGTGGGATGATGGTATGTCCTGTTTTCCCCCCTTCGGAGAGTGTGTTTTTTGGAACAGCCCGTTTATGTGTAGAGAGGAACAGACCTTCTGTGTGTTTTGGAAAGCACTACAGTGTTCGTGTGAAATGAACGTGGGACACAGACAAGCCCGGGATCCAGTGAGAATCTGAAGCAAGGAGAAGATTTGCAGCTCATCGACTCGAGACAGGAGCCGTGTGCA
The DNA here is from genome assembly GCA_033576535.1 of Allobates femoralis. NCBI lineage: Eukaryota > Metazoa > Chordata > Amphibia > Anura > Aromobatidae > Allobates > Allobates femoralis. The sequence continues at coordinate 515,413,863 of JARQOC010000005.1, forward strand.
CCTTCGGATAAGACTGCTGTTGTTGGGGGCCCCCGGGACTGCATCCAAATCCCTGCATCACTGTGAGTTGAATATTGTGCACCTTTCAGGGTTTAGAATAGGCTTCAGTAGATAGAACACGGCAGCCGTGTGGCCTGTGTAGGAGGCCAGAAAGGTTATACGTAGAGTAGCATTGTACCTTGTTGTTGTGAATTTACCTGTGTGCTCTTAACTTGTGATAGTTGGAGAACCGTGCTATTGAGCGGACCAACTAGAGAAAGCGAAAAGTTTGTTAAATCTCGTTTGCCACGGTTTACCCCTGCTTGAACCTTCCTTCTTCACATCTTTCCCCGCCTGTTAATAAATTCACCCTTGTGGTTTGCACTCCCATCTTGTGTATCGTACCTTATTCTGCACCGCGGTGGTCCTCTCAGCCATCGCTTCAAGTGGCGCTGCGAGCAGGGTACGGTCACCAAGATGGAGGCAGCAGACAGCAACGGCGGGAATGCTAATATTAATAATAATGTGGGCAATGGTGGAACCCCTGCAAGGACACTCCCAATGGGCACTATATTTAGTGTACTACCAAAGTTTGACGGCAATAACATGGCACTGTGTGACTGGGTGTCTCGACTGCAGAGCACCCTGAAGGTTTATAACATCGGCCCAGAGCTTGAGGTGGACATCGCTTTGACTGCCCTAGAAGGAGAAGCCCGTAGAAACGTCTGTCTACAACCAGAACCCACCCGTAGTACCCTGAAAGAGTTAGTTGGATTCCTGGAAGAAATCTATGGCGAGACTGCTAGTGCGGGACATCTTCGCGCCAAATTTTTTTCGAAGCTGCAGCGGGAAGAAGAAGGGATCTCTCAGTATGCCACAGCACTACAAGAAGTGTTAGCAGAGGTGCAGAAAAAGGAGGCAGATGGACTCGGCGGCATAGGCTCCACGGACCGGATACTCCGGGAGCAGTTTATTCTAGGATTACACAGCATATCCTTGAGGCGAGCCCTGACAGAACGGGTCCGAGCGAACCCGGCTCTTACATTTCGTCAAATCCTGGCAGAAACAGTAGCCCGAAGTAAAGAAAAAAGCTACGCTTCTGGGGTGGTGCGCATCCAAGCCGCCAAGTCCAGCGTGGACCCAAACCGCCAAGAGGTGCTGGTCCAGGTGGTGCAGGATTTACAGAAATCCGTTCTCAATGTACAGGAGAAGCTGACCCAGATGGAGCAAAGAATGAGGGATCTGTCTGTTGCACCTCCCTACCCAGCTGCACCGTCCTCCTTTCAACCTGGCCCATCGTACGCACGCAATAATTCCCCGGCGCGACCAATGGGAAACTGGAGGGTGCAGGCTTCCTCTCAGCAGCCACCAGAGGCACGAGGTATTCCTCAACGAAGAGAAGACATCCAATGCTGGCGATGTGGAGGTCGGGGGCATATTGCCAGAGGGTGCCGGAATAGCACTCAAGGCCAACAGAAGCCTCCGTTAAACTACCAACCCCCGCAGTAGTGCGGCACTCTGCGGGGGAGGCGAGAAGGGAGGCCGCTCCGTATCATGACGAACATCTGATCGCTGGGTGTCCCATCATACGTGCTGAATTCGAGGGTGTCCCAGTGGATTGCTTGATAGATACCGGGTCACAAGTGATGACGATGCCAGAAGCATACTTCAATCAACATTTCCAGGCACTGGCCAGGCCAGAGAAAGAGACATTGATCCGGGTGATTGCCGCTAACCAGCAACCGATCCCGGTCACAGGGGTTGTGTGGATGAATGTTCGTATCTGTGGGCAAGAAGTGGGGAGAAAAGGGATCTTACTAGTCCCGAGCCCGTCAAAGGAGATGTACCTGTAATACTGGGGATGAATGTCCTACGTGAATTAGATCAGATTATGTTCATCAAACGGGGACCCGGATACTGGAAGCAGGCTACTACACATAAGCCTACGCAAGAAGCACTTCAGCGACTGATCCGTGTCTGTGGGACGCAGAAGAGTGTGCCATCTCACCAGACGGTAGGGGTCATCAGGGCTCCTGGGAAGGTGCCCATAATCCTGCCTCCCGGACGAGAAAGTATATTACACCTCCCAGTGGGAACCTATCGCAATCTCGATGGGGTAGAAGTGATTGTGCAGCCTGTAGCAACCGGAAGAGTGGACCAAGAAGTTATGATAGCTCGTACGGTAGCTGTGGTCCAACAAGGACGTGTCCCTATCAGAGCCTTGAATGTGGGCCCCAGTGAGGTCACCTTGCCTCGAGGGACAGATCTGGCCCTGGTATACTTACATAAAGGTGAAGTGGTGAGCCAAAAAGATATATCCCTATCGCCGATAGAAGGTACGGGGTGGACCCTAGCAGTCTCTGCGAGGGCTGAAGAGATGCCCTCCCCAGAGTGGAGTGGAAAGGTCATCCTCGATCAGATGGAAGTGGATGTGAAATCGCTGGGCCCCGAGCGTGTGCAAGCAGTAGAAGCTATGTTGTGGAAGAACCAGGCTGCATTCGCTCGCCACGCTGAAGATTTCGGCTGCACTGAAGCTATCATGCATGAGATACCGACCGGGGAAGCTCGTCCGATTCGAGAACGGTACCGACAGATCCCTCCCAAGATGTACCAAGAGGTGAAGACTTTACTGAAGCAAATGCTGGATGCGGGAGTAGTACAGGGCAGTCAGAGCCCTTGGGCGGCTCCGGTGGTACTCGTCAAGAAAAAGGATGGGACCATCCGGTTCTGTGTAGACTACAGAAAACTCAACGCCTGTACCGTTCGCGACTCATACCCATTACCACGAATCGAAGAATCCTTGACGGCATTGGGGAAGGCCAAGTACTTCTCCACCTTGGATTTAGCAAGCGGGTACTGGCAAGTACCTGTGGCGGAAAAAGACAAAGCAAAGACCGCGTTCATTCTCCCGATGGGATTGTTTGAATTTAACCGGATGCCTTTCGGACTCTCCAATGCTCCGGGCACGTTCCAACGGCTGATGGAAAAGTGCTTGGGGGACTTAAATTTCGAAGCTACCCTGATCTATCTGGATGACATCATTGTGTTTTCGGCCTCGTTCAAAGAACACCTTGACCGGCTTGGACAGGTACTCGGAAGACTGCAGGCTCATAACCTGAAGGTGAAGCCGAAAAAATGCCACCTCTTCAAGAGAGAGATCGAGTATCTGGGCCACAAAGTTTCACAAGATGGAGTCCTGCCCTCTGCAGAAAAGGTGGCGGCCATCCTGAAGTGGCCAGTCCCTCAAACGGTGAGAGAACTCAAGGCATTTCTTGGACTCGCCGGGTATTACCGCCGGTTCGTCAAAGACTTTGCAAAGGTGGCGGGTCCTTTAAATGAGCTGCTGAGGGGGACCGCCGGAGTGTCAAAGAACCAGGGCATCCCTTGGGCTCAGAGACAAGAGGAGGCTTTTCAGGCTATGAAGAATGCCCTTACTTCAGCCCCGATCCTAGCCTATGCGGACTTCGATCGACCATTCCTGCTGTACACGGATGGTAGCCTTCATGGACTCGGTGCAGTATTGTCTCAGATACAGAACGGACATGAAAGAGTCATCGGCTACGCCAGTAGGTCCCTGCGGGACAATGAAAGAAACCCCCACAATTATAGCTCCTTTCGACTAGAGCTCCTGGCCCTAGTGTGGGCCATGACAGAGAAATTTGCTGGCTTCCTGATAGGGACCAAGATCCAGGTCCGAACAGACAATAATCCTCTGGCCCACCTTGAGAATACTAAATTGGGAGCCTTGGAACAACGGTGGGTGGCTCGCCTTGCAAAGTTCGACTTTACCATCTGTTATCGTCCCGCTACCGAAAACGCAAATGCGGATGGACTGTCGAGAGTGACGGTGGAGATCCCAGTGGGGGATCTCGATGAACAACTAGAGGAGGAAGAGACGCCAGTCTTTAGCAAGTTTGGGCCCCCAGTGGTTGCGTCACAATTAAGTAGGGAGGCTTGCACATTGCCCCGGTCCCTGGGAAGAACCAATGAAGAATGGGGACGTGCTCAAGCTGCAGACGAAGGGCTACAACAGATGAAACACTGGGTAGCTGAGAAGCAGAAGCCCGACAAGCAAGAAAGGGCTAACCTGGACGCCGAGATGAAGAGCGTCTTACACCAGTGGGATAGACTAGAAGTTCGAGAATCAGTGTTATATCGTAAGAGACAACAGCCAAAAGAAATAGAAGCAAGATGGCAGGTGGTCATCCCCGGAAAAATGGCTCAAGAGGTAGCTAAAGAAGCACACGAGTTTGGTGCTCACTTCGGACCTGCAAAGACCTACCAATGGTTACAGCGGTACGTGTACTGCCCCCGGTTGGAGTCTGTGGTAGAAGAGGTTTGCCGGCGATGTCGAGTATGCGACCTCATTAAAAGCACCGAACAGAGGGCACCCGTTCAGACCATACAGACCAAGGAACCGCTAGAAATCTTGATGATTGATTATCTCCTCGTGGGACACTCAGCTCGGGGACTACAATACTGTTTGGTTATGACTGACCATTTCTCCAAGTTCGCTGTAGTCACCCCGACTAGAGATCAGACTGCAGAGTCGGCGGCACGGGCTATCTGCCAAGACTTTATCCGGGTGTATGGATGCCCGAAGCGAATCCACTCCGATCAAGGGGCATGTTTCCAAGGCAAGGTGATGGAGGAACTATATCGTATGTATGGCATTGAGCGATCTCGGACCACACCTTACCACCCCCAAGGCAATGGAGCATGTGAACGCTTCAACCGAACCCTACTTCAGATGCTGCGGACATTGGAGGAAGATAAGAAAGCATGTTGGCCGGATTACCTGGCAGAATTGGTCTGGGCCTACAATAACCGAGTTCACTCCACTACGGGTTACACCCCATATCTGTTGCTCTTTGGAAGAGCTGGGCGAGACATCATCGAGCTGAATTTGGAGCAGCCAGAGGATTTCATGGAACGAACTGTCACGTCGTGGGTGAAAGAACATCGACAACGACTACAAACGATCCATCGGTTGGCCGGTCAACAGCTACAGAAGAAAGAACATACGAGCCCTAAACCAATTCAGGAAATACCGCTGCAACCTGGAGATCGAGTGCTAGTCAGAGAGAAGCGCCCCAAGGGCAAACTGAGTGAGAGATGGGAAGTACAACCCTACAGAGTAATTGGACGGGTATATGCTGATGGCCCAGTCTACAAGGTGCAAGTTGAGAATGGGGCGTCCGGCCCTAGAGTACTACACAGAAATATGCTGCGGCCATGTCGGTCCGAAGCTTCTCCTACGCCAATATCTCCTACATTCTCTACCCCGCTCCCTGAACTCACGTCACCTGTGTGTGAAGTCGACGATGACTGGTGGACAGTCCCCAACACAGTGGGGGACCCTCAGCCTTCCAGAAGCGGGGAGACCATGGATGAGCCCCTACCGCCACGTGAAGAAGAGCCCAGCCAAGATTCCACTGTGGCTCCTGCAGCAGGTGTTCCTCTGGGAGCTAGCCAGGCCTGGCCTGATAGTCAAGATCTTAGAAGGTCTCAGAGGTCTACTGCAGGGGTTCCACCAATCCGATATGTTGAACAATGTACTCAGTCTGCTGTATTGCCATTGTTGTCTCCTCCACAGGTGCTGTGTTCACATTGAACGGCCCGTCATTAAACTGTGGACCTGATGTTGTGATGGCCGAGGACGACCATCATTAAGTAGGGAGGCATATTGGGGGGCTACTGCTATGGACAGTAAGAGAAGCGTTGCCACTTTAAGAAGTCCCTGCCTGTGTGGGACCGTAAGAAACACGCTGCCACTTTAAGAGACAGAAACCCCCCCAGCTGTGGGATGATGGTATGTCCTGTTTTCCCCCCTTCGGAGAGTGTGTTTTTTGGAACAGCCCGTTTATGTGTAGAGAGGAACAGACCTTCTGTGTGTTTTGGAAAGCACTGCAGTGTTCGTGTGAAATGAAAGTGGGACACAGACAAGCCCGGGATCCAGTGAGAATCTGAAGCAAGGAGAAGATTTGCAGCTCATCGACTCGAGACAGGAGCCGTGTGCACCTTCGGATAAGACTGCTGTTGTTGGGGGCCCCCGGGACTGCATCCAAATCCCTGCATCACTGTGAGTTGAATATTGTGCACCTTTCAGGGTTTAGCTCAGGCGATTTTTCGTCTGATTATCGCCCTGTCACACGAGGCAACTCTCCGGCGATGTCGCCGCAACCTGGCCACGCCCCTCAGTTGCCGGCAACATCGCCGGAGATATCTCCCTGTGTGACGGTACCTTAAGAGCTGAGCTGTAGAACTGGAGAGCTGCCACTATACAGTCCATGGAGTTGGGGTGTTCCTACTCACTGCACATTCTACTCCAGGACTTTGCCAAACCAGCAAAAAGCTGTAGGAATGATATTGATGACCTATCCAAAAGATAAGCAATCAACTTAAAGTCCTGGAAAACACCTTATGGTGTAATAGAAAACAGGAGTACTACTACTTGCTGGATGTCCCAGGTGCACAGCGTCCCAAGCAGTCCTTTAACTGCTATAACATACGAATAGAAAAAATAAAATAGAAAAGAAGCTCGCAGGACTCCAATGGTAATGTAAAGCTAGATCTAGCGGAGTATATATTGATTGAGGCTATTAAGGGCAACATATAGAATATTTAATAGAGTGGATTGTTTATGCACATATAGAATGAATACATTTTGCACCTAAGAAGATAATTGTAAAAATAATTGATGTAATGAAACAAGCATGTATAAAACTAGGGCAGAACCAGCCAGTGATTGCTGGACTAAGGGCGTGGTGGCCAAAACATCGCCATTGTGCCTTGAGCTGGAATGAAACAAGCAACTTTACATCACCATTGGAGGGCTGCGACCTTCTTTTCATTTGTATACATATATACATTTATATATATGATATATATGTAAATTGCTATAAATAAAAATAAAATCTTTTCATAGTTAACAGATGGTCTGTGGGACGTTTACTGTATGGATTGTGTGTTAGGCTATTATTAGAAATGGTGTGAGATTGCTACAGCGATACATTGATAACTGTTCAATTTCTCTTCCATAATTAGTAATAGAACGTGAGTGGAACAAAAGTCTGAATGAGATGTGGACATCGATCATTCTTTGGTAGCACATTTTTTTTCATTTGAGGATTTCACTATGAAATTATGGCTGGGGTCACACTTTTAAAGCCAATTGCATAAGGCGGCCGTCACACGCTGCGACATCTTTAGCGATATTGTAAGCGATCACGTGCACGCGCAATCGCTTACAATATCGCTCACATCGCTGGTGAGATGTCACACAGACAGACTCACCAGCGATGCGGAGCCGCGATCTGCTGGTTACTATGGTACACATCGGGTAACTAGGCGCCGCGCGTCGCTTAGTTACCCGACGTGTACCATAGTTACCATCTCCCAGCATAGGCGCGGTCGCTGGGAGATGGATCATCGTGGTGTCATACACCACGATGAAGCAGATCGTGGCATCGTTCATCGCTAGATCTGAGAACCGGACCTCAGATCAGCGATGTCACGATCAAGCGATTTACCATCGTAAATCGCTTGATTACATGCAACGATATCTTGCCCGATATCGCTTAAGCGATCAAAAAGGAGATCGCTTAAACGATATCGGGCAAGATATCGTTCCGTGTGACGGCCCCCTTAATCGCATCCAGATCTGTTGTCATACCAATGGACTGGGCTTAGGTATATTACTGTCTGTATGCAGTAAATCCAAATTGCATAAGAGGATGAAAGAGTTGATGCAAGTAAACATAACCATCTGCTGACCAAAGATAATGAGAACAGAAAAAATTGGAGAGAATGACAGTAGGAGGAATCGAAGCGCAATGGACACATTCCCCCAAGGAGCAGATAAGAGAAGGCACAAGGTCAGGTGACATATGTGGCGTAGTTGATAATTATAAAAGCCTGAGGGCCACCTCACACTAGGTGATGTCGCCGGAGATGTTGGCAGCAACAGGTGGGAGCGCGCATGCATTTGGCGCCCCGCCAGCGTCGCCGTCCCCCGTTTACATGGGGCAACACCTCCGGTGACGCATCGGCAGTCTGACAGGCGGCATCGCCACTGGGGTGTCTAAAAACCCAGCGGCGATGCTGTAACATGGGAGCCTATGGCTCCCATCGCCTGTCAGATCACCGTCGGCCGTTTACATGGGGCGATGTGTACACATCGCCCCAGAGTGGCCGCCTGGTTTCACAGCGCTGCTGTGAAATCAGGTGACCACTGAAATGTGTCACCCTCGCCTATTTACATTGGGTGATGTATTGGCGATGTCGGCAGCGATAGACCACGCTCCAGCATCACCTAAAAAATCGCCGACATCGCCAGGTGTGACGTGGCCCTAAGAGAGATTACAAGGGGTGGAATTGGCACCTGAACCTCAAGCAGGACTGCGTGTCAGAGGTGGAGCAAGCTAACTGCCGAAAATTTGTAACCAGTGCCCAAAGAGAACCAAGACCAGTCCCTGAGGAAGAATGAAGTCAGTACCCTAAGAACTAAGACCAGACCCTGAGAAACAGCAAGACCAGTCCATGAGGAAGGCCAAGACTATTCCCCAAAAAAGACCAAAGTCAGTGTCCGAGGAGGATGAAGACCAATCCCCAAGGAAGATCGAGACCAATGTCTGAGGAAAAGAGTGACCAGTGCCCGAGGAGGACCATGACAAACTACAGAAAAGGATCCATGAACTAATTCAAGAGACGCCCCGCCAATAGCAGAGTACCATATTTGTGAACTGTTGCTTCCTGTGTAGACATATAGTATTAAAGAGGACCTGTCACCGTCCCTCCTCCATAGATGTGAATCTAAGCCCTGCACTGAATGCAGCATGTCTGCTGCATTCAAGCAACGGGTCC